>CAICTM010000433.1:0-67293 GCA_903772945.1 Seminavis robusta | reverse complement strand
CACCTGCGAATAGTCAGAATGATGACACTCCACATGGTATGAAGAAAGCTGCCGAACTTGCTCACGATCCTATTACCGAATACCCCAGTACCGAAGAAGAGCGGGAAACAGAGGAAGAAGAAGACATCAAGCTCCCAGCGGAAGCGAGCCAACCCTCCACTTAACACATACTATCACACAAAACTTTTACAACCTCACATATACCACGTTGACTTCAAAATTGCCAAACCTAAACCCTAAATATAAGCCACATGATTCATTCGATTCTATTCACCATAATCCTGTATTAGTAAACGAGTTAAACTAGTACTGGAAACGGAGACGACCCAGAGGGCATATGAATTTATTTATTTATTTTTGCAAAACCCACCCAGACGTGATTTTTTGCCACCACCCACCAACAACAACTGCGGACGAGGAGGGTGGGATGTGGAGGGTCTCCATGGCCTGCAAAGTGCGATGGTTGGGACTCTTGCTCTGCAGTCTGCAAGCTCTCTACTTCTTGGTAACAGAAGGAGGTCGCCTGGTTGCCCAATTAGGATCGACTGAAACCAAAAAGACTGATCATTATGATGTTTTGTCTCAATCGAGTGCCTCCAGTGCCTTGCTTCACTTGAATGACATCTTTGACACGGAGTTTTCTACCCAAGAGTCGGTACTAGACCATGGGTTTCCATTATCTTGGAGTCCCTGTACTCTTCGGCCGTTGCTATCGACTTCCAAGGCATTGCATGTTGCAGTATTGGGTGGCTCGGCTTCGGCTCATTCGGCCAAGCGTTGCAGCTACCACTCCCCAAGGCACAATGTCAACCAAAGCAGTGACATCAAGAGTGATCCCTATGCTGGTCGATACAGCAACATTCTAATGGAGCAACTCCTTCAGGACTTTTTTTCCATGGACACTCAAAATGGTCATTCGCTAGAATTTGATGTCATCAACATGGCACAAGGTGCTACCGATACCGTTTGGAATGCTCTCATGCTAGATGAATTGATCAACACGCAGAATACAACAACAAGAACCAGCATGGCCGAATCAGCAGAAAGGATGATTCATAGTGCGGATCTCTTGATCGTGGAGTACGGAATCAATGATGCCTTGGGAGGAACTACCAAGCTACCCCGTCGTACCGACCAACACCTCGCACAAATGTTGAACCTGTGGTTGTGGCGAGTGTATTCCCTCTTTCGTCAGCAGGCCAATAGAGCACCGCCTCCCATTTTATTTGTCTACTTGTGGGATGCCAACTTTTACAAACGAAATGGCACCAGTTTTGGTATCGACAGCGACCATATCTTGCAACACGGAATTGGTCAATCTTCTTGGAAGGCGCAGAAGAGGGTAATTGAACACTACCAATCGCAGGGATGGAACATTGGGGCACTGAACGTGGGGGGCACCATCCAAAATCATACAGCCGTAGCACACAAGCCTGGAATACTGTTGGACGACAAGCATCATCCCAACTGTGTCGCAATGCACCTCATCACAGCCATGATTCGGCATGCAATCTACTCGGATCTGGCCCATTGTCCATCATTCGATATTGACAACGACTCGAACAAAGAGACCGCTCCAATGATTCGTCCCATGCCCAGCAGCAATTCTACTACAACCGAAGAGCTGCTTGACACGTTGTTGGAGGACAATATCAAAATTGGATCCATTATGGAATGGGAACCCAACGTGGGGTCGTCGACACTGAGACTGGGCCACGACAGCGATTGCTTCAATGTATCCGAACACGATGCGGTTGTTCAAGCTGACTTTGGCACCAAATCGTATGCCTGGAGGGAGGATCGCAAGCAGTCGTTCACACTGCCACCCTGTATCAACGAGCAACCGATTCATTTCACCTTGTTGGAACCGAATCTGCAGTGGCTCGGCGTTGGCTATCACATCTTTTCCAACAATATGGCAATCGAAATGACAATCAACGGTGTTTCCTTGGACCTGTTCGACAATGGTGCGCAGAATCATACCATTCTCGAATTTGACTATGCCAAGATTGTAAAAGACTGGATCAAGATTTCGGACTTTTTCTCACAGCAGCCACCGCAACCAACAGTGTACTCAGTATCATTTTGCTACAAGCAATGGCAGGAAAAGACTGACACGACGGCATCCTCAGACCACCACCCAATGGCCATCACTGCCGATGTTGAAGGTGACTGTCCTTTTGCCGAGGCGACCAGCATGGAGAACGTTTGTGAGCTCTGGAACCATGACAACTTTGATGCTGATGCATCATGTCCGTACGAACATCTTCAAACTGTCACCGAAGCTTGCTTTCAATGGTGGGAGACCAAGCTCGATTCGTTGGAAAAGGAGATTTCGCATCAGCAGGGCAAACCACAGGAGGCGACAACCGAAGATACGGTTCCGCCGCAACTGCACTGGATTGTGGCAGTGGTGCGAATATGATTCGACGAAATATCGCACTTTACCCGTCATGCCTGGGTTCAGCTGTTCGATAACGAAAGCTTTCTGACCCGATGAGCCAGTGCTGGATATTCAGTTTACCACGAAAGAATGTTCACTTGAGGACCCAACCGACGGAACATGGTAGTGTCGCAACCGCAGGGGATGAGTGGAGCCCTTCAGCAAAGGACATATTTAGATTTATCCCAGAAGAAGCCTTCCCTACCAACCAGTTTCCGTTGCGTTGCGGCCAACACCTGCAAAGGCTTCCTCTACTGTGAGAAAAGAAGCCGGGGTAAAGCTTCACGAGAGGCGTTGATATGGACAGGAGTATGCGATGACAAAGGAACCAGTAAATCTAGGGTTCAAAGCGCGCAAAACTTTGGATTGGCCCCGTGTAATGGAACTACTCTAAGAGGTTATGAATGATTGATCGGCAGTTCCTAAGGCATTTCTGTTCCATAGGATCCTGACGAAGAAGACGAGTCGCGAGCTGTGGGGTCGACGAATGGCGTGGACTCGTCTTCGGCCTCCGGAAAATCTTCGAATATGTTGGGGAGTTGCGATCGACGGCGAGAAGCCCTCGAGTCAGCTTTGCTCTTTGGGAGAGCATAAGCGCATCCAGATGCAATCATAAGCAACCCAGACGCGAACACAAACATGGAACCAGGTCCTAGGAATGCGCCGTCTACTGTCAAGTGATACACAAACCTCATCAACATTGGGCCAGTTCCTGAGGCAAGAGCTTGTACAGAGTAAAGGGCACCTTGAATGCGTCCCTGCTCCGATTCATTCTAGAGGGATGAAAGGAAGAGTTAGCTGACGGATCTGTTGGTAGACTGTTTAAAAGGCACGACATCGAACATACAACGTTGTTGGCCTTGATGGCAGAAATGGTCGGAAACGACACCATTGACAGGGCACCTATTGCTCCGGCCGCAAAGATGACTGACTTATCCCTGGCAATTCCGTACATCTAAGAGGCAGGAATGACGCGAAGTTAGCGGCTCCCTTTCCAAACGCAACAAGACGAGACGTAACAATCAAGCTTACAAAGTTGTCGATGGCGCCCAGCACAAAGCAACAGGCGAGGACCATCCTTTCTCCGATGCAGTCAATCGATGGTTTCAGGATCGCTGCCTGTGCGAATACCCCCAACAGCCCGTTGATCATAAACATGGTTGCGACGTCGGAATCTTTGAACGCCAGGCGCTCTTCGAGGTAGTACACCAAGAGGGTCTGATCCCCAGAACTGACCATCCCCGAAAAGAAGGCTAGAACCGCCAAGAGGCGGAAAAAGTCATTGCGATTCAGAATGGAGAGCTCCCATGCGGGCCGTTTGAGATTCCAGATAATCCGCTCCTTCTTGGTCATTCCTTCCACTTGCAACCTGCGCACCGCAGACGCCATTGCTGCTTTCTCGGGGCTCAACGTCTCTGGAAAGAAGAACAGGGTATTGAGCCAACCCAGAAACACCATGAAAAAACCCATGATGGAAACCTGGCGATGTCCCATCAGAATGGCCAAGGTAGGCGCCCCTGCAAATCCCAACGAGAGACCAGCCAGGAGCAATCCAAAGCTGGCTGCCCTCCATTCAGGTGGCATGACATCGGCGAGCGCCGACATACACAATGCAATCCAATTGACGAGGCCTGTGGAGGCACTGACAACATAGTACCACGTTGGATTCATCGTGGGGATGAACTGAATCAGAACCAAACAGAGAGGCGGCAGGCAACTAAAGAAAACTCCCACCACCAGGAGCGCTTTGCAAAGGGGAGATCTTAGTTGACTTGGATTTGGAGCAAACCCAAGCTCGCTCGAAGTCGACAGGTTCAGAGGAAGCAAAACTTACATCGCCTTCCATATTCGTCACTCAAAGAGCCCATCAACGAACTGGTCGTGAAAGTCAAAATGTTGCTGATCAGGTTGCCTATGGCGTGGATATTCTGAGCATCAGCACTACCATCGAGGCACTCCTGGGGTTTGGAGTTCATGTCGTAGTCAGCACAATCCGTGGGATCATCGTAGCCATGCTGTAATCTGGCATATCGATCTGTCATGACAGCTGGAACTACTCCAATAGTGGATCCCACCCCGAGGGCCAAACACATGAGCAACAGAAAAATGGCACGAGGTCCCTTCTTGGAGGCAAACTGCATCAAGAAAGATTCCCTGTGGAAGATGCTACGCCTTTGGATAGGCTCAAAAGGATCTAGGTTTTCCATAGAATCCAGGTTGGCGTTACTAACGTTGATGGTGGATTCATTCTTGCTGAAAGAAGATCTTTGTCGACCGGCTTGACTATCATCGTTATCCCACGAGGTACCGGTATCTGGCGATACCACTTGCTCTTGAGGCGGCATGTTGACAACAACAGTGGCTTGATGGAGATCAAGGGAGCCTTGTTGTTACTGCTGCTGGCCACATGTTGTGTGCTCTAACAGATGGGTGCTGTGGAAAGGTCTCCGTCACTCGATCGATTGCCGATGCATTCGAAGAAGGTACGGTAGTCTAGCGTCGAAATACGATAGAGGACAGTTGTTCTGACTCGACTCGTGCCGTGTGCTGGTTCTGCAAAAGCAATGAACAAAAATGAAGGTGCAGACTGACGTGGATCTGCCAAGATTTTCCGAAGAAATAGAGTTGAGTGCCGGTTGAAACGAGAGCAAGAACCTCCGACTCGACTCGACGCGCATAGTCGACGCGACTCGACCCATCACTCACTCGCTCGTCACTCGACTGAGACTCGACTCGACCTCCACCATCACTCACGATCGAATCGAATCGAATCGAATGATTGAATCGAATCATTCTCATTCAATCATTCGAAATCGAATGATTCGATTCGATTGAATCATTCAACCTGATCCAAGGATTTGGCCCTCCTTTCTCTAGACTACCTGTACCGGTACCATGGTACTCTGGACTCTGGAGCTCTGTCTTTTGTCTTTCTAAAGGTGCTTACAACATAATAGGGGTCGCGTATATTATTACAGTCAGAGCCCCAGAGGACCAGGCAATGAAGGTCATCTTCTATACACCCTAGAAGACTACAACGCAAGAGCACCAAATCCAGGCAACAGGCGCAGCACACCTGACGGAGCCACCGAAGCACAAATGAACCAATCTGTAGCCAACCGCCAGTACGACTCCACGAATTCAGGCAATCCGCCGAAAAACTATCCTCAAGAGGCCATGGTAGCAGTACATGTAGAAGAAGTCTACTACGAAGTACTCAAAGATCCCGATGAAGGCTACTTGCACCTCCAATACATTGACCTCATCCAACACCTCATCAAAGAAGCTTACAAAACCGTCAACAATGAGGACCTCAACAAAAACGTCGAACGCATGAACCCACCATGGACACCAACCAACCAATTGAACTAGTCTACTCTTCAACCAAATCAACAAAGCACAAGCCTGTGCACGTGGCCGCGACGAAATCACCGAAAGAGCCGCACTTCAATCTGGCTAAGAACCTTGAAAACAGTGGAGTCTTCCCACTAGGATATCCATACCGGCAGCAGACTGCACTTGGCACAACTTCCAAACCAACTTCACCGCAGCCAACACGGAATGCCTCCGCACAGTCACAACCAAAGATGCCAGATTTTGTACTGACAACCACCGAGCCAACAAAGCCAACTAACAACAACACAACACCAACCAGTACATCATCAAATCAACGATTTTAGCAAAAAGTGACTGAACTAAGTAAGTGTCACAATGGGAAAGAATTGGTGCACTGTTTCTCACGTGGACTCCAATGGGACATCACCCACACCAGCATGGCATTCCGCAACCGCCACAAGGACCACAATGAAAAAGCCACCGTGGAGAACATGTGCGGGGGGCGCTGCTAAAGAAAACTCCAACCTGGAGAGTCCGCCATTGTCAAGTACCAACCCAACAACGGTAACATACACCCCAATGGGAAGGAAACAACGCCAATAATGCCAGCAAGCCAACTCGTCCAATGATGGCACCCGAACCACCGGCGATACCAGCACCAGCTCGCTCACACCCTGAAAACGACAAGTCGGTAGGCAGTACACTTAAAATTTGTAACAGCACTTCCAGTACAAGCATAACTCATGCACCTTCGAGCTATTGAAGCCAATAGTGTTCTCATCATTCTCTTCTATTGCTAGCCTTCTTGGTTCCACGGGTGGCGCGCTGATCATCCATGAAAGTTGCGTACCGGTATGTCACGTAACCGGCCCATTGTCCCTCTTCTGCTGTGACTCGTTCATCTTAGATGGAGACACCATTGCACGGCAACTTCCCCACTAGCTAGCAAGCTACCGAAACGTAAGCTGTAATGTCCGTGGTTTCGCTCTATTCCGATCCAACGAGCAACCGAGGCTGCCGGTGTCATGATGAATCTTAAATGCAGCTGCGCGGTTTGACAACCATCTATTTTCCGCTGCTCAGAGACAATAATAAGTCTCAGCCAACTTTACAACGAGGCTTTGCCTGGCCTGGTGGCTGCTACGTGCTGCACTATTAATATTACAGTACCACTTTGCTGGGCCACAATAGCATCCAATCGATTTTCCGAGCTCTATTGGAGGTGGGAGTCAGCCCTTGGCATCGCATGCGACATGCAATCATGCGCAATCTTTTGACACCAATACTCGAGTAAGTACAGTGTACGGAAGTAGTCTAAGTAATTAGGAACGGTAGCAAGTTACACCAAAGGTAACACCAGTACAACATCGGAGCACGACATTAAATCATCTTATTGATCCATTCAGGTCTTGTGAGCTTGTTCTGTCTACATGATTTAACATCTTGCCTACAGTAGGATTTATTTGACTTGATCATTTACAGTACTCTGTTACCTGGTAAGTCGTATGAATTCGCGAAAGAAGAAAGAGTCAGTGGCAGCTGAGTACATGTAATTATGGTAACATCGCCCATGGCTCATCTTCGCTAGAAGTCTAGAGAAGTCCAAGGCCCAAGCCCCAAATCGGCAACTGGGACTGCCGGAAAGCGCAAGATCCAGCCACGACAAGGCTGCAGAGACACAAGCTCGACACGACAGCGGAAGGAATAAGGAATGAGCGATGGCATATGGGCCAGGTCGACCAAAGAGTACCAAAGCATCCGATATTGCTTCGAACAGTGAGATGCCTCTCTGTTTCACAGGGTCCCACATTTTTGGTTGATCCTGCAGCATAGCAGCATAGCAGCAAAAGAAGAAGAAGCGCAGCAAAGGAAGTGATCCACCCAAGAAGTAGTGATCCCCTGAATAAAAGGTTGGCGGCTTCCTTGTATGGCTCACAAATAATCCAGCGAGCAACAACAGAAACATCCATCATGTACAAGTCTAGTAACACATGCAGAGCCACCAACATGTGGCGTGTCAAGAAGTCTTCTGCCGCGCAAAACAATTCTCCACAGCGGCATCGACCAGTAGAGACAAAGGAAGTTCGTGCTGTCAGACACGACGAGGACACCGAAGCAGCACTCAAAGACACCCAGAGCCAGATTCTAGCGGTTGCTAGCTACGTACATCAGCAATGCCGAGAACAAGTAGTTCAGCAGAAAGAATCCGAAGCACTGACAGTGCCATGCTGGTCCATCATTCAACAACTCATGGAGACTGTCAGCCAGCAAACACGGAACGTGGCTACCAACAACGAAGAGTCCGTCTTGTTGTCACTGCTCAAGGACACCAAGAAGATTGCCGCGATGGTCAAGCGCATGGTCAAACTCCATCCAGTGGTACTGTTCATTGAGATCTCCACCGTGCTTCAAGACCTCATCAACGCCATGGACGACATTTACTTGACTCTGCTGCAGATGATCACTACGTCAACATCATCACAACAAGGTGTCAAGACGTGGAAGCAACAGCAGTCTCAATTGGAATTTCTCCAAGAGCGCGCCAAATTTGACAAGGCCCGTCTAGTCCATCCCACCACACCGCTCCCTCCCATGCTGCAAAGTCATCTCGATGCCGGAGCCAAAGAGCTGATACGAGTGCTGCAACGGCACAAGCGAAAACTCTTCCAAAAGGCTGTCGATGAAACCAAAGACGAGACCAAACGAGAACGAGCCAAACAGTCGCTCGAGTACATGGGGCATTTGATGACAAAACTCGCCGATGCGCCACTGACACAGGAACATCAGGATAGTATGTTGGATACATCCTCCTACACCGCCATGACACTGGATGGAGATGCTTCCTACACAACCTGGGATGCCTCGACAGTCTGCACGCAGATAGCAAAAATGCCAAAGTGGGCTATTTGTCCCGTGTCCAAGCAAGTCATGGTGGACCCGGTCACCGTCCGAGCATGCTGCAGGCATACGCTTTCCCAAAAAGTCTTTTCGGAATGGATTGGTATGGGAAACAAGAACTGTCCCATTTGTGGATGTCGGCTCCAGAGTCTGTTGGCCAAGGTCAATACGCAATTGAAGTTGCAAATTGCCGAAAAGATGGAGGATGAAGTCAGGTCGTTGGCGTCCGCAAATCAAAGCAACCCAAAGACGGAGTTGGATTCCAGCCTGCCACCGACCTTTGGAAACCCTGGCAAGGCGTCATTGTTGGAAGATGAACTGGATCCCAGTGCACATCCATCCAATTATGAGAATATGCTTCTCTTCTTCAATAACAATGGGAATGACAAAGGGGTCAATGACCTGGATGTATCTTTGTCCACTATCGGGTGTTCGGGGGTGGATTTACGTGATGCTAGCTTGGGGCAAGACAGCTCGAGTGGCAATCATTTTCGTCGTCAACCATCCTTTCATGAAGAAGAGGAGGAAATGGATGAGTATCAAGTACCAATCAAGGATGACTCTGCTGGACGTGATGCCAACATGTCACAGTCACTGGACCAAATGTTTCACAGCGCGCTCAACCGGCAAACTACCACGGATACTCAACTTACAGAGGTTGCAGACAATCGCGCTTTTTCAAGTTCAGTAGGAAAGAACAAAGCCATCGTCCAAAAGGCAAAACTGGAGCCACTGGATCGCCCAATTATTGAGGTGACGGCTACCCACACTTTGGACGACTCCAGTAGCAGGGCACATCGCAAACAAGCATGGAAGGCAGCTGCAAAAGTCAAGCAGCAGCAACATGATGATGATGCCATCCTGACAAACACAAACAAGCCCACCAAGAGAAGCAACGGTCGACAAACACGCAGCCTGAGTCCTGTGCGGACAAGCACCAGCACCCAGCAGACAGAGGCTTCTTATTTGATGGTTGATCGCAGCAGCAACCAGCAAAAGAGCAAGACAAAGAACCCTGTCAAGAAGCTCTTCAAGATGCTCAAAGGAGGCAACGTGAAGAATAAGGAAAGGGAAGAAAAGACGTTTCGAGTCTCTGCGAACAAGCAAGACCAGAAGAACGCATTGAAAATGTCGACAACTTCGACAACGTCACCGGCGCCCGTGGTAGCAGGCAAGGTAACTGTCCAGGTGATGAATGCGTCAGCGGCTACGGCCATGACCGCATCTATGAATAGCAACATGACTGAGTATACCCGACGGGATGATAGATATGACCAGATTGCTAGTCAATGTGTCAGCAACAACTCCACCTTGCCCTCGGGTAGCGGTCACTCAATGACAATCACAGGCAGGGGCAGGTCTCCTCCACGGTGCAAGGACGAGCCACCACCACTGGTGCCAATGAACGTTGACGCGAACAGCTTCTAAAGATTGTGCATACGGACAGAAGATAGCAACTGATGGCTGTGGAAGCCTTCAGTGATTGCATTTACTGTACCCAGAATAAAGGATAATGCACAGCTCTTTTGAAGACATCATGATTGTGAATATTTCTACTAGCTAGCTAGCTCACACGACTCGACTCGTTTGAAACTGGCCTCGAAGACAGCGATATCCGAGGTTACGTCCATAACTTTGCATTATGTTGCAAAAAGTGGACAGGTGAATGATCATCACGTCCTCTCTTCGAAGATACTGTTTGCAGTTTGCAGCATCATGGATGGTCTAGCTGATCCTTTGGTGCATGGCCAGGCATCCACGGAAGATTGTCGCACCACCAGAGTCTTTGAGCTACGCACCTCGCTCGTTGCTCACTGTACCGGTATTGTACTCAAGAAAATCAAATCCGGCTGTATGTCGCCGTCTGAGCCGTCATTGGGGGTTGCGCTGTATGCCTGCTTCCTCCCGGCGTGTTTAGTCCGAAAAGCCAAGAGATTGAATAGTGCAGCCTGGTGCTTCCGCCCTCTTCATATGGTGGCGCTTGCCGTTTGCCGTTTGCCAGTCGATCAATCCTGTGCAGGGGAACCGCAACGTGATACAAACAAGTCGACCAATGAATGATTCGCGGTTGTATGGCACCATCCTCATTTCCCGCTTTCATGGCGGGGAGGAGTCAGGCATAGTCCGACAGCTTTTTGCAGGATAACTGCTGTCGTTTCTGTCGCAACTCTTTCTTGCAGTCAGTCAAGAGTATGCTATCCATTCATTTCTGAAACAGAACGGACCGATCCAATCGCTGATAGCCTTCGGGTAGAGACCCGATTTGTTCCAACAAATCTTCGTTCATGATTCGGTAGACCGGCTCGAAGAAGTGTTTGTCATCCCAGTAGTACTTGGCTGTCACGTGTTGCGTCCAACTTTGATTCCAGCAGCTGTGTAGCTTGGAACACAGCAATGCATCCGTTTCTGGAATGCTCTTGTGCAGTACTTTGCCACCCTTTCCAAAACTGGTGGTTTTCCACATGGCCTTGGTGTTGGATGGCAAGGCTCGGACCATGTCATCGATCAGGTCGTGCTGATATAGAAAATTGTTGGGCCAGAGTCCGGCATTCAGAATGATGAGATTGGGTGGTGGATCCAACTGTGCGACATAATTGGAAATGGCATCGCTCCATGATTTGTGTACCCAGGCAAACGGTCTCTGGAGCTTGTCCATGGGTGGCAGCACAGGAGATGGCCCTAGTTTGATGGCTGCCAAACCTTGCTGATAGAGCAAGCGAGACACATTTTGTGCTGCAATGCGACCGTGTAGTGTTCCCTTGTGTCCTTTGGCATCCAAATAGACGACGGAATTGTCGTACGCAGGATCGTAAAAGTATCGATTGTTGACCACCTTGTTGACTTGTACGGCTCCAGGCATTTTGCGAAAACAATCGCAGAGTTCGTTGGGCCACAGCATGCGATTGGTTTGCCAGGAATGTTCTCCCCAGGTTTGATTGTGAAAGATATTGTCGAAACTCGATGCTTGGACTAGATGTGGCGTGTGCCAGTCGGGATCGTACCAAGTGCCCCAACGTAAAAAGTAGACTAAACTCAGGTAGGAATATCGAGTCAAGGAGTCTCCCATCAAGACCAGTCGAAGACCCCGAGGACGAGGTGTGGATGATGAGGACGTCTTTTTCTTTGCAGCATCAGAGGAGCAGTCTGATGATACCACGGTTGCTTTTCCTGTTCCTATTCCTATTCCTGTTCCTGTTCCTGTTGGACCACCCAGCACAATCCACTCCATCAAGCGCAAACCCAACGCAATGGCCAAGGCCAACATCACAACTGATCGCCGTGATTGCGCCATGGGTATACCGATACATACATGGGCTTGATATCCAAAGAAGAAAGTGGGTGTGCTAGCATGGGAAGTGGGTGTGCTAGCATGGGAAGTGGTTGTGGTATCTTCGGCCTGTGTCCTCGTTTCTCGCGGGATTGATATCCGTGAATCTCCCGAAGCTGGGGTAAATTTCTACGGTATCTATGGTGCTTGCTGTGATGTGGGGCAAGGAATTGCTTCAAACGTGCTGTGGGCCAACTGGATGAGGATGTTCATAAGGTTGCAGAAGACAAACTCGAGCAGAAGGAAACTGAACAAGATCTAGCTGCGTGGTTAGACCTTGACAGGGACTGGAAGAACGAGCCACGACTTCTGAGCAAACCAAACCCCAGGGCGATTTCATCCACTCGATGAATCGCACCAACATACCCTTGTTCCACTATGGCATCTGCATCAGTGGAACATAGATCATGAAGGACATTACTCTCATTGATTACTTCAGAAGTCAAATTCGATACTCGTTTTTGCTTCGGATGCATCTCGCAGCTTTTGGATGGCGAGAAATCGAGTCTTGACAATGCCCACTATTATTAGTTAGTTGTTGATACAAATGCTCGTATCCTATAGAACCCGTAAATCTCGAGCTCGAGCCTCCACCTGTTTGGCTCGTTCCCCGTTCTGTCCCATTTTCCACAGACGAATCACTGGTGTAAAGGAAAGTCGGTCCGGCCGGAACTGGTTGGACGGTTGTGTCTGATACAACTTTTCGAGCTCGGAAAGCAAGATATCGGCTCGTTCAGCGCACCGAAGGCAAAGTTCATGGTTCTCCGAGTTCTTCAGCCCCACATTCAACCACGAGCGAAGCACAGTGTTGTACGAGACTTGATCTGGCTTGCAGCTGGGTTCTAAGGTTTGCATATGTCGCAAAATCTCTTCGCAATGCTTGGCGGATTCCACAGTGCCCTGCTTTGCCCAGCCAAACATGACAATGCTGAAGCTTTGGACATCCAGCGGCGGTCTACCGCCAGAGTCGTGCGTTGCAAGGTAAAGCAACAAATGTTCGGCTCGATGGGGACACCCTGCCCGTGCCCAGGCGTAGAGACACGTGTTGTAGGACACAACATCGACTTCAGTAGCATTGCGCTCAATCATTTGTTTCAATACTGCTTCGGCTCGTTCTGGAAATCCACTGGTAGAGTAGCAATTCAGCATTACGTTGAACAGGTGGCCATTGGGTGCAATGTCCATTTCCTCCATCTTTTCGACCAGTTCCTCGGCTCGTTTCACTGACTTTTGCTTATGTTTGGGGTTCTTGGATCGTGTGTATGCCGATAGAACTAGGGCAAATGTTTGCGCATTTGGTTCCACTTGTACATTTTGGAGCATCATACTCAGCAGTTCTTCGGCCTCCATTGGCAGCCCTCCTTTGGAGTATGCATGAAGTACAGTGTTGAAGGTGACAGTGTCGAGAAGGACGCTGCTCTCGATTTGTTCCTTTTCCCTCAATTCATCCAACAAGGCCCTTGCCTTTTCTGGCCTGCCGGCAGCCACCCAGGCCCGGAGAAGCATAGTGTAACTGGCGGTATCGGGTTTCACGTTCGATTCCTCTGCTGCACGCCGCATTACCTGGTCCATTTGCTCCGGCTGGGGTTTTGGCCTGGCATTGGAATAGGCCAAAAGCAACGTATTCAATGTATTGAGGTTGGGACGCAGATTGTCATGATTAAGAATTTCAATCCACAGGGCTTGAGCTCGCTGGACATTTCCGACAATCGCCCATCCATGCATCACTGTTGTGTACACCACAATATTGACGTCGTAGCCTGCATTCTGAATATGCCGCAACAGGTCTTCAGCACGCTGGGGTTGTTTCGCTCTTGCCCAGGCATTGATGACACTACTGAAACATTGAAGATTGGGTTGCAAGAAGGAGCGGACTCTTGTATCGTTGATGACTGTTTGTAAAAGAGCTTCTGCGCGGTGGGGTTCTCTGTTGTGTGCCATGGCCGCCAAAACTCTACCCAGGCCTTCTACAGTGGGCTTGACTGCGCTTCCAATGGGTGCACTACTGCGTTCTTCTGCTGCTGTTTTGTCGTCAAGATCGTTTGTGTTATTGTTGTCCCGATACGGGCACTGTATATAGTCATCGACCATGGCTCGAAACAGCGCTTCCATGCGGTCCAGATTGTCCCTCGATGCATGCAACAAGGAATTGTAGGCGCTAGCATCCACTTTGATTCCGTCCACCATCATTCGATTGATGAGAGCTTCCACTCGGGCAGGGTTGCGATTATTTGCCCAAGCATCCAGCACGATTGCATAATGGACAACATCTGGTTTCACACCAAAGCTATTGTGCAACGACTCCAACAGCTCCTCTGCTTCTTGTGGCTGTGACTTGAGTGCCATCAATACAGTGGACAGAACATGCCTTCCCAAACGCAGTGGATTGTCGGATTTCAACTGTAGTTGTACTAGTTCCCTCAGCAATTTCAGAGCACGGTATCCATCCGCGCCTTTGGCACATGCCTTTAGGGCATTATGATAGGCTTGTTGCTGATCTTGTAGTCCCATGGACTGCATTTTTCTCAACAATTGTTCGGCTCGTTGTCCGGCCAGTTTACTGGTACGCTTTCGAAGTTTGGATTTGGACCAAGATTCCAAGACATAACCCAGACTAATCAAGGAAGGAGGCACGGGCATGGATTCCAGTACTTGTTGAGCCATTTCAGCGGCATCCACATCTCTGCTAACGGACCAACCTAGCAAGATGCAATTGTAGCATTTGGTCAGGTCAGATTCCGACATTTTCAAATGTCGAGTTCGTTCCTCGAGTATGTGTTGAGCTTTTTGGGGCTGACGATTCCGAGCCCAAACGCTGATTTCCTTCAATAGTTGCTCCGTAGTATCATCATCATCATCATCATCACAAGGGATATCCGACACCAAGTCTTCCACTTCTTCCCGGGTGGAAGTGGAAAAGGATGCCACGGAGGACAGACAACTGGAGTCGCTACCTCTATTCGCAGCGACGAAAGTCGTCTGGAGAGGATTGGATGCAAGACAGCGAAGGGCTGCAGAAGAAGTACACGCAGCTGGAATGGAGACCCCAAAGCCGGGCACTCGCCCATGATGCCGTCGGATGCGTAATGCCTTCCTTCCAATCGCCTTCATCTTGTTTCCTGCTCAGGTCGTTGGTACTGACTGTCTCGGCTTTCCTACTAGTACTGTACGTTTCTTTTACTGCTATGTATCGTTGGATTGATCATTCATACAGAGCGCTGTTTAACTACGCACGCACTAGCTAGCTAGCTAAGATAAATGAATAGAGAGGTGCTACAAGGAAAGTATCCATGAAATGGAGAGGGAACCAATCGATTCGATTCAATCATCTTCGCAATCGACAATCATGCACGGGGTATCTTTCGCTAGTAAAGACGCACAGGAGCTCTAAATTTGGCTACCACTCCACGAGCACAGTCGAAAGCTCCAGCTACGCAAGATTCTGGCCCAGCGAAGCCACAGCTGCAGCCGACGAGACGCAGCCCAGAATTGGTGGTAATGATCTTTCAGTTTCAGTGTCATGAGCTTTGTCATGCTTGAAACTATGATATGCATAGCTACTAAATGCTACCCGTAAACTTCTTGCCATACGGTACGATCGTTCTTGCAGCTTGAGCTTGGGTTTATGCAAATACTTCTGTCAAACTATGTGCTTTGCATGGGACCAAAAGGCAAGTTTGGATACGGTAGTACCCAACAAGGCTGACTTTTAGTCTGGGTGTGCTCTGTTTGCCTTCCTCTACCGACAGCTCCAGAGGTGCGTGACGACAATATCCTGCCTATGCTTTGACTAGACCTGCAAATCCTTCTAGTAGAGGGACGTGCATACCGGTAGCCCCTTTAGAGGAAATGAGAAGCAAGAAGGAACCAGCTATGATGCTGTAGCTTCCTCGACCTACCGGTATCTGCATGCAAACACGGCTTCGCATCTCTCATCGCGGATTCGATAACCAGTCTAGTGGTCTTCTAGCCATAGTTGGGTTCCACAAAAATGCCTTTTTGCATTGATGATAGATTCCTCCCACCACCGCGAGCGAGAGCTATGACATACTCATACATAGACTTGGAGGTTGGCATAAGCGTGATTGATCATGCGTACCTGGTACCTACGGAGCTAAGCTGCTATCATAGCTAGCTGCTAGCTAGCTGTAAGCTGCTGATGTAGCCCCTTTCTTTATCATAGAAGCAACAGGCAACAACCCGAAGCTGTCGACGGTCGTGTCGTCCGGTAGCCACTCCCAATCAGGTCGATTCCAGAGAGTTGCGCCAAAAAAACTGCCACATGAAATCGGTTTGGTGTAATTAGAGTCGGGACGGTGAAATTTGGCGACAACGTCGATGCCCGGCTTACGAACAAGTGCCTTGCCATCAGAACGGTAGATATCGGCTTCATCCGTTTACAACACTTAGAGGCTAGCCCGACGTCCTTGCGCGAGCAACCGACAACCGGCCAAAATAGTCAAGGGCCCTTCACAAATTGCTGGTTTTGCCGCACCTCTGGGCATTCATTCATCTTCCTCTCCTTCTGGCCTCCCTGTCGCCGTCGTCGATCAAGAAGACAACCACAAAGACGTCTTGATGCAACAAACAACGCTACCCTAGATCCTTTCTATTATCTATATTGTTTCTGGCTTGAATGTCTATTTGTCATCTTTCTCAAGTCAACGAGCATAACTCATAACAACAACAACACAAATCATCATCAATCAGTTCATTCATTATCTCGGGAAAAATGAAGCCATCAGAGGGATCCACCAGCACCGCCAACAACGCTTGCAGCAGTACGGTTAGCAGTAGCAATAGCAACAGCAGCACTATTGCTGTTAAGACAGACGATAGTAGCAAACCCAAGGGGGATACAGCAAAGCCAACCGTGCCTCCCAGCAACAGCAACAGCAACAACAACAAGCCAAAGGAAGTTATTCGTGTTAAGGAAGAACACAGGGATGACACGAACAAAGATGGGGGAGTGGCAGCACCAATTGCAGGGGAACACAGCCACAGTCACGGCGTACCAACGCGAGAACCTTCGCGAGACCCTGCGCCATCATCGAAGCGATCGTCCAAGTCCAAGAAGAGCTCTTCATCTTCGGGTAGCAGCAGTCGTAACACCGCGAGATATCCTCATGAACGATACCCCTATCCGAGCAGAGGACCCTACTCGGCACCGGGAATGCACGGAGGACCGAGAGGCCCACCTCCGCCTCCTCACTATGGGTATCCAGGTGGCCCTCCACCTGATCATTACAGGGGTCCACCCCCGCCGCCCCATTTTCATCAGATGCCTCCCTTGCATCATCAGGGAGGACACTATGGGGGGCCACCAGGCCCAAATGGACATTATGGACCACCGCCTCCACCCAGCATGGGCGGGAGGCATCCAGGAGCAGGTTATGGCGTGCCTTATGGTCACTACATGAGTGGCCCTCCTATGCCATACCACGCTGTACCACCTTATCCAGGAAGCAACCCATCAATACCAATGAATGAAAACAACTCTATTTCTTCCAACAAGAGCAAATCCAGTGCACCAGATAGAAAATCCAAGTCACAAAGCTCCAAGAGCGGAGGACGAAAGAAGAGGACAATAGATGGTGTGCATGAAATTGGTCCGCACCATCACCACCACCACCATCATCACCATCCTCAAGATCTGCCGTCCGCATATTCCTTTCGTCGTACCAATAGCTCAGCTAGTTCCAGTACGACAGTGACGGCAGGTAACAACACCAGCTCCGAAACAAATGCGACTTCTAATGACGATAATATGAAACGTGATCGAATGCACGAACTTCCGCCTCTCTCTCACCCGTCTCACAATGCTAGCTTCGAAGAGGGTAGCCGACGCTTCGCTCCGCATCACCGTAGAGATCACTCGGGTGCATCCACCACGTCCAGCTTGAGTGTGGGTGGGTTCTCTCTCTCATCCCATGATCGTGGTACGCGTTTTATCATCATAGTGATGCTTGTGGTATTCTGCAAAGCACTCTTCTCACTTTTTCTTTCTTGGTTTGTCGTTCAAATGTAGGGGCAGGAAGCATGGATCATCCGATGGGATCACATGATGACGCACCCATGATGAAGCAATCGCCCAAGCGAAGAAAGGGAGAGGATTCCAAAGTATTGGTTGTCGACACTGGAAACTGCAGCAGCAACAACAATAGCAGCAGCAGCATTGCTCGACACCAACGACCACAATCGTCGTCTTCGCACTCCATTGATGGCACCGAGACCACTCGTTTCGAGCAACTGACAATGGAAGATCGCGAGTCAAGACAAAGCATTGATGGTGCAAGTCAAGCAAGCGGTGGAGAGAACGGTTCTTCTCTGTTCCTTTCTTTGTCTACTTCGCCAATAAATCATGCAACAGATATTGATGCTACCCCGATCAGCAAGAACACCAAGAAAACGCCTGCAGCCAAGTCATCCTCCTCCAAGCATGATCCAGAGCCCAACGAAGAGCCATCGTCTTCGTACATGAAACAGCATGCTTCTGTTGCTCGAAAGCCTAGCGCAGACGGCAACTCCAAGATGATGGATCGGCCAACAGATACACCTACGCCACCTCTTCCCGGTGGCATGGTGGAGAGCGAGATGATGACAGACGAGCATTCCATGCTTAATCGACACCTGCGTGGTCAGTCGTTCACTCCTCTCAACCACATGGGCGCACTTGGTGACAGTACCAGCGCCGCCGAGTCCCCGTCGAACATGGGTGCCTTTGGATCCATTGCGCCACAATTGTCGTGGAGCATTGCTGGAGATACACCCTCTCTGGGTGATCTCGCAGAGTGGGAAGAACATGCGACTTCTTCCAGCGGTGGCCAACTCAAAGATGAAAAGAAACGGCCCAACTCTACAACTTCTTGCAATTCCCGAAACATGGCAATTAGTCCTCATTCATTCTCAATGTGGAACGAGGACGAAAACATTAAGAGTCAAAGAAGTGGAGATGCGGACAGCATCCGATTATCCATTCTTACCCCGCACTCTGAACTTGGAATGGCGGAAGGCACATTGAGTGGCACAACCACTCCCTTGCCCATCTTCTTTGATCAACCGTCTTCCGAAGAAAGGGAAAACCGAACGGAACAGTCATCACGATCTTCAAGAAAGAAATCTAGCAAGAGTGGTGACCCCGAGCACATCCACCATATCTTCGTATCCAATGGGGGCAGGGGTAGCGCTGAAAAGGGTCCAAAGGGGCATATGCACCACTTTTGGTCGAAGGACCATGGCGCACCGACACCGGTTGGTTCCGGGATGGACAGTGGGCCGCCAATGGGTCTGCCACCCACGCCATTGTTCGCAGCTTCCGAATTCGGGCGCGACGACGGTTTTGTGAGGAGCCCACTTCACGGGGGAGACAGGCACAGAGACGACTTCTTCCCTTCGAGTGCCATGTATGGGCACCCTGGTCATGATCGTGTTCGCAGTTTGCGAGGGTAAGTGGCACACGAGTTATCAGCCGAACGAGTCTCGATTCAATGCAATCTAAACATACTTGTGTTCTTCCATGAGCAGACGAGTTCCTCCTGGGCACCATCTCGCTCCTATGCCTCTTCATATCCCTCCCCCAATGTCGTCTCATCTACCATTGACGTCACCAATGGGAGTCGGCCCAGGGAAGGCTGGTCTTTGGAGCCCACACCACGGAGGAATGCCACCACTGGGAAGCCCTCTGCACATGTCCCCAATGAACATGTCGCAGTCAAAGAGGAAGTGCGTTCCTTTGAAACCACCTATTCCGTCGAAGTTCCAAGGGTAAGTCAATGCTATGTTTTCCATTTCGAGGCATTCTGTGATCCCCGGATGTAACTTACATCTCCCACTTCGCTTCTTCTCCAATCTTAGTGACATTGAGAAAGTCAAGACGGCTCAAGTACCCGAGTTTACCAGTCTGGTCAACTTCCCTGCACACATGTCTCAAAAACAAGCCGTGAACCTACCCGATGGCATGCGCTGTTGCGTGATGTGTGGACAAGCCTGTCCATGCTCCTCTGGCAACAAGAACAAGAAGGGAGGAGGTCCAAAGGGTTCAAAGAACAATGATGGCAGCCTTGCTCCAAGAAATAGCAACGGACAAGACATGATGGGAGACAAGGGCGGCTACGCAATCATTCCCACTCAAAACAAGGGGCTCTGTACTCTCTGCGATGTCAATGTATGGGTTGTGGTCACAACAGGATTGGAAATCAAATGGTGCAAAGGTTGCAAGAATTTCCGTCCATGGGCTGCATTCGGTGATAAGGGCCTTGCCACCAAGTGTCTTCGATGCCGTGAGCGCCAACGCGAGAAGTATGCGCTGCAAAAGGAGGAGAAGGAGAAGGCTCGTTTGGTTGCGAAAGCCGGCAAAAAATAAAATAGTTTTGCAACACGGCTCTCACTTGCGATATGGTATCACGGCTCCATCTTTGGCTCGGGGTCAAGTCAAGACGAAGCCTTCGATAACGGACTAGCATTTTCCTCAGCGAACTATCACCAAAATATTAGCTGCCATCACCAGAATGGCATGCATAATAACAAACTAAAGAACTATATTTGACGTTGTACTGTCTTGTACGGATGAAGACGTTGCTTTCTCGTACTTCCGGTATGGCTGGCGGGCAGGCAGGTTGCAGCTTTCGGCATGCCAATGTTACCGTAGTCGTACTAGTAGGATCAGATAACATATCGAAGTCAGCACCACAAAACCTTGAAGGTAGGTTCTACCTAGGTATTTCCAACTCGTTCCCTTCATTAATGCACGAAGCATGAAGCAGGTTTTGCAAAATTGGCGGAGTGCTGGCTAGCTGGCTTGGTATTAAAAAAAAATACTAGTAGGCCTTTTTTTAAAAAGCGGGAGGCATTGATTGCTCTCATCACTCACTCTGTGCCTCTGCTTCTAGCTTGGGGCGACGGTCCTTGAGTTCCAGCCATTATGGGTTGATTAGAGTTGCAACTAAGAAAACGGTACGATGCTCTACAGTACCGGTATCTTTTGAGTCAGCAACTTGCTCTCTAGCTACCGGTAGGTAGCTCTATCTAGCTAGCTAGAGGAGGTGGTGGTTGGCGGGTCCAGACGGCAGAGCCAGGTTGCGTCCTCCTCATTGAAGTTCAAACAGCGCCTACTGGCTTATTTACGAAACCAAGCCAACTCCGAATTGCTGGTGTGCTCAACGGAGAAGTCCCCGCAGCGCATTTTCGGGAGGCATTGGCCAACAACCACTATCAGTATTCATCCAATTGAGAGAATGACGGAGCCTACCCCCACATCCAGCAACAACAACAACAATAATGCAGGAGACTCATCCTTGGAATCTCCTAATTTTGTCAGTGGAGCAGCAGGACAGAATTTGTTTCCCATTGATCCTTCTCCAGCGTCTCAATCCACCACGCAGTGGTCTCCAGCAGGAGGCGGTGCCCAATCTGCGTCACGTCGTCCACCTCGTCGTTTCTTTGAAGCAGGTGGTGACGGCTCTACAACAACAAGAAGGCTGAAACATCCAACTGATCAGCAGCAACAGCATGCACATTGGGCCAAAGAGAAGTACTTGTCATCATTTCCAACTGGGCCAACCAGTAGTACTACTACTACTGGGTCCATCAGAGGAAACCCGAACGAAGAAATGACGGATGACAATGTCATGGCAACCAGCAACGACAAATCAGTGATTATTGATGGCATTGACACTAAAGTGCTGCGAACAATGACAAAAAATGCCCTGGGAACTGCCTCTCATTCTCCATTACCATCCACGGCAGTCTTTTACGCTAGTTTGCTCTATTCCAAAACCAATTCACTGCAAGACTGTTTCCTGTATGCTCAAACCTTGTCACGCAATGGAGAATCCAAGCGGTGTGTCCGTTTGCTGGAGGAAGCTGGACTATTGGATCATCCTGGCATTGCGCCTACTACTATTAACAACAAGAGTCCATCCTTGTATCTGGAAGCAGTGCTGTTGGCAGCTGAAGCATTGTCGGCATTAGTGGAATGGCAAAGCGTCTTGGAACTATTGGAAGATGCGTGCCATTCATGGGGAAGTAACGAGAGTGCTCACGCGGCTCTTGGTGCTCCTCAACCTCTAGAAGACGAAGACGATTTTGCATGGCAAAGCCTTTTCCAACGACATGAACATTCCGAGGGATACCTTCACCCTGTCTCTCGCTTGTGCCTATGGCGCGGTAGAGCCTACGCTGAAACGGGACATCCACAACGAGCAGCATTGTACTGGAAACGAGCCATTCAAATGGACCCCAAGTGTGTCCAGGCGTTGGATTTCTTGCTGGAACGAAGCGTGGTGACACCTCGAGAAGCATTTGAAATCATCCAGAGCTTGACTATGGATGAGTCCATGGAGTGGCTCAGGCTCATGTACCTTGCGCGAATTGATTTATCGCCACAAGACGGTTTGGGTGGTACTACCACCGAGGATGCAGCGCAACAACAACAAAGTATCGATGTGCACAATCTTTCATCATTGTCTCGAGGCATGACCCCCAAGTCGGCATTTGGCATGATGAATGAAGACCATCCATATCTTGATGCATCCTCCATCCAGCTGGCATCGCCATTCATGTTGGCCACACCCAATGGAAATCCAGTCACATCCACCATGGCTATGGCTGGATCCAATCTACGTGGGATCCTCTCCACTGGCGGTGGCAACAAGTCCAATGCTGCAGTCCACTTTGACTACAGCACCACTGTGGACAACAATGCTGGGCGGGATGAAGAACAAGAAAAAATGGCAACAGCAACGACAAAGGGGAAATCCACCATCCAACAAAGCGTAGACGATGCATTTGCTAAACTGTGGCATGTTCACAAATTAGATCAATCCCCCGAAGTCTTGGCCATGGCTGCCAGGAGGGCCTATCGACGATACGATTTAAAAAGCGCCCTTGCCCACTGCCAGCACCTTGCCTCTATTGACCCTCTCTGCCAAGCGGCGGGGTATGTGTATATTGCAACTCTGGCTGCACTAGGGCACAAACGGCACCTCTTTCGATTGGCACATGAATGGGTTGCCGCATCCCCGAAATCGGCACGGGCTTGGTTTGCGGTGGGGAGCTACTATTACTGTTGTGAACGCTTTCACGTGGCACAGCGACACTTTTGCCGTGCGACAAGGTTGGATCCACACTGCACAGAAGCTTGGATTGCATTTGGGTGTTCCTTTGCAGCCTGTGATGAGTCCGATCAAGCTCTGGCTTCCTTCAGAGCGGCTCAGAGGATTTCACCGGGTGAATACGCCTCCTTTTTGTACATGGGGATTGAGTACCTTCGAACGAATCACTTGGTATTGGCGCAGTACTTTTTGAATGCAGCTTGCAAAGCCAGTGGTGGCGATCCGCTCTGCTTGAACGAACTGGGTGTTTTGGCCATGCACAGGTCTGACTATACCAGTGCCATTCGATGGTTCAGCCGTGGTCTTGGAGCTTGTGTCCACACGGATGGACAACAACATCAACAACGGAAATCTGTGGCAGAGAGCATCCAGTTGTGCCAGGAGAAGCATTGGGAAGCTACCATTTTCAATCTGGGGCAGTGCTACCGCAAGACTAGGCAATTTAGCAAAGCAGCTCATTGTTTTGAAAGATGCATTGCGTTATCACCTGTACGTCAGTGACCAAACACTCTCTGTTGAATGCCTGATTGCGACTTAACTTTGATGTAAATGTTTCTCTCCCGTTTCAGGAAAACTGCTCCGGCTACGCAGCACTTGGATTCACCAAGCATTTAATGGGCAACTTGGACGAAGCGATTGATTCTTACCACCAAGCCCTTGGTTGCAAGCCTGAGGACCCATTCAGCACTGAGATGTTGAACAAGGCGCTGCAAGAAGTGCTGTCGGCAACATTCAGTAGTTCTGAGGATGAAAATACCTTGCCAAAGCACCACAATCTGCACCCCGGCAATAGTAGCAACACTCCTTGCCGTTTTGGGAATGATACAGCCACTGACCACGACCAAATTTCTCTGAGCAAGGACTACACTGGCACCAGTATGTTGAGCGATGATGGGGCCAATCTTTCAGTGGAAAGCGACGTCGACATGAGTTTGGCGTAGAGTTTCAATTGGCTTGGTTGGATAGTGCCGTCGTGGAGTAGATAATCCAAGGACGAAGTTGTTCTTGTGGAGCCTGCTGACACTGGAGATAACTCTCCTTTCTTGGGTTGGGTTGGGTTGGGTTGAAGAAGAGTAGATAATCTATAATAGCCATTTCATTATCAGTGGAAGTCTTTGCGTCGTTGGCTTTCGCGTCGCGTCACGGAGGCTCGTCGCTCCGTGAAAGAGGAAGAAGTCATTGATCCGCAGACCAAAGAAACAGAATAGTCGATCGGTGCCATTGTGGGTATTGAAAGTAGCCGCTACCAGGTACTGGCGGATGCTCCGAACCTGCTGCAATTGCAATGGAGTAGCCACTTGTGGTGTGGTAGAGGCGCTATGGTCGCTCCGATCTATCGCTCCGTGAAAGGAGAACTGTCATGGTCGCTCCGTGGAAGCGGGAAGAAGGTGGAAGCAGGAAGAAGTCATCGATCGAACGAAAGAAGCTGTGGCTGTGGAGCTACCTTTATCTTCGCGTCGTTTGCGTCATGGTGGATGGAAGCAATTGTCGCTCCGTCATCATGGTCAGCAGTCATCGGCCGCGAGAACGGAAGAAGTCAACATGTTGCCTCTCCTCACCGAATTTCAAACTAACCGACTGGCTTATGATCGATCTTTCGCAAGATTCAAAATCGTGAGTGACAGTCACCGGTAAAAACTTCAACCTCGGAAGCCAGCATTACATCAGTAGTTGAGGTAAAATATGATTATTTACGCTAACTGGAAACAGGTACTAGTACGCTGATTTCTACACATGTAATGATTTTGTTTACCGCATCTACCTTTATTCCAGAGCTCTCTGACTGCATTGGCTGTCGCCTTCCGAGCCATTGCAAGGAGATCACCTCCTCTTCTTCTTTGGACTTCTTCTTAGTCTACCATTCTCAGTGCATCTCATTGCAACAAGCGTACGACAATGACGGCTCTACCTCCGGCAATACAGCACCGGATAGCTCTCGGAATCGCCATTATCTTTGTTATTGGCGGATATGTGAACAAGTTCAGTGGGCACGAATTGGTGATTTTTCGATCTACCGATTTGTATTCTCATACTCCCAGCTCGGGCAGTGACTATCGAGCTTTTATCGGACTTGCTTGCTACATCCTACCACAGGGCAAAAAGGATCTTTGGGAGAATGGTGATCCCATTGAAAACGTTCCAGGAATCCAGGTACAAGATTTTGACACGGGAAAAGCACTGGTTGAGACGATCCGAGGAGGAGGCAGTACTTCTTCTTCTTTGATCAAAAAGGACGACCCGAGAATAGTAGCTTTGAAAGAAAAGTTAGCAGTGAGACAAATTTCAATCGAGGATGGATTGCATGTCCAGTGGCTGTCTGTGGCAATTCTTGCCAACAATACGCAAATAAGCTGGTGGGACTATCTTACGTCAACAAAGCCTCGTGTTTCCGTTCTCGCCTACGAGAGCTATAAAAAGCTACAAACCAATTTGGATCCACAATACTGGGGGGCCCTCATGCCAGAAGATTCACATTACCAGGAATCCATCATTTACTGGATACTCATGGCCATACCAGCTACATTGTTGGCGAACGACCTAAGACCCTTTGGTCCATCCTCGAAATCTGCCAGAGAAGCTCTCTTCCGGCCCTTCAGCTCTCCAGTGGCTCTTCTATTCAAACGATACCTTGCAGATGTATTTTTTGAATGTATTACACTGGATGGGGCGAACAAGGTTTATCATTTACCTGGATACCACAGCATTGTCTTTTTTCTGCTTGCTCTGTTGGACAGTTGGTTTTTACAACGAAAGCTACACAACAAACAGTACATGGCTCTGTCTTGTGGTCTGAAGCTTGCAGGTATCGTGGGAGTTACAATCTATGTTTATCGATTTGAGCTTGATCGTCGCTACGACACGGCCCACCTCAGTATTGAGGCACAGTGGACAATGGGCAATCTGGCCGCACAAATCTTGGCAATGATCTATGGCAGCCAGTACTACGAAACCTTGGAGGCTGCATTCAACAAGCTCGTGTTGTCCCTTCACTTGTATTCAGCGGGCTGCACCAAATTGGGAGAGGCCGGTCTCGGCTGGGTTGATGATCGCTATATTGCACAATTGGCTTTGCGGGGGCAGTATTCCGGCGCAGCCATCAAAAAGTACCTCCTTGCAGACTTGATTTTGCAAACGCCCGCCTTCTTCAGAGCTGCTGGCATGGTTGTAGTTTTTGCCATGGAACTTACGGCGGTGTTCTCGTGGTGGAACTATGGCATGTGTCTGAGGATCTGGGTCTTGTTCATGCTCTCATCCACCTTGACTATTGGCGTGCCCTTTGCGCCCCAAGCATTTGGTCCTCTGTCAGGACTGCTCATCTACATTACTCAGTGGGGTGTGCTGGTAGTTTGCGTGTTTTGCTTGGTAGTCCTGACTATCGGAACCCGTTTTCTGGTGAAAGATGACAACGGCAAAGGAAAGAAGTGGGTTGATCCATTCCTCCTTAAAGAGACGATGGTTGATAAGCTCGGGCCATTCGGTATTGGAAAACCGAAAGCAACGAAGTCCAGCATGCGAAGACAGCACTTAGCCGCTCAATCCGTCTCGCCGATCAATGAAGAACGCTGAAGAGGAGAAACTTAGAGCATGCTGGTGTCACGGGGTGCTGATCAAAGACTCGACTCGTTCCTGATTATGCCAACATGCAACGCAACGGCAACTCTGCGTCTTCTTGCTTCAGGAATGCTGACTGTTCGTGTGATACGGTGGGGACCTCATTTGCAAATGAAAGAAAGGGAGTAGATGGCACCGTCATACGATTTAGCAAAAAGACTAAAGCAAGTTCACACTCAAACTGCCGAATGGCTAAAACAAAGGCTGGACTCTGTGGTAGCATTTTGGTTGTTTGACTTTTTCATACCCCATGGGGATCATCAGTGCTTGGGCTAGGCCATTATGGTACTTGTGAAGTGCTGCACTGGTGTTGGCAGGCCCTGTCGATTTCGTTGCAGGAGTTGCTGAGCTTCTCTGGCGATTCTCTGGATCGTTGCAGGATTTTGAGTTGCTCCATGTTGCGTAGGCTGCAGTGTCGTGCCCCAAAGGTATTGACAGTGCTTATTCTAAGGTTGACTTGTTGCATGCCATAACAAGATACTAAACTGTTCCTTGAAGGTCGTGGGTGATGGCTTTGGGTTCGAAGTTTTGGAGAACAGCCATGGTTGAGGTGTTGGGCATCGGAGTCTGACTTGCTTGCTACCTTTTCGTAGTCTTTGACGTCGTTAAAGTTCACAGGTTTCGGGCACTACATCGTGCTTCACCTCCAGTTGCAAGTTGCCGGTAATTAGAAGCAAACATTCCCGTGCAGCCGTAGAGCGAGTTCACGAGGAGCTGGGATCGTGTCTAGTTCTTGCTTTCGAGTAGTTGCGCCTACTAGCCTACAAGGCATCTCGTAGACTTTATGTGTCCTCTCTCGATTCTTGTCAAAGATTTCAGCAGGTCTTAGGCAGATCAGAACGGCATCGTCGCCATAATCTCTGGGGAGTCGGAGCATCATACCGGTACCGGTGTCCTTACGAGCGGTTTCAATCTCGAAACAATCACGAGCCTCCGGATCCTCACCTTTGCTGTAGCTATGATAATATATCTACATAGCTAGCAACCCGCAGGGAATACGCTGGTACTTGGCATACATATGTTGGTACATGTACATGTTGCCTACTCTACCTGCTCACATGCAAAGTCGTGCAATAAGAGAGCTATCATCAGAGAGCCATGCACCAAAACTGCGAACGAAGAGCCACATACAATTGCGGTGCGAGTCAGTTTCCAATACCTACAGTACTGGTATGTACAGTACCGGCACCATACTGTACCGGCAATACCGGCAACATCTATCTTAATAGTAAGGATATCGGTATCGCCGAACGACAGGAAGACAGACGCGCCCGTCAGCCATCGCTGTTCTATCGCAAAAATCGACACTCTTTCTCATTCAACCTTCGGGAAGAGCTCAGACTTGTTGTCCAGAAGGCGTCGTCCTGGATTGATCATTGCCGGTAGGTTGCTGGCTTGTTTTTGAAAGGTGTCGCATCCTACTAGAGAGGTCCGTGATATCCAGCCTCAAGTGTTGAGTTGTGTAGATAGTCGTCGGCTTTTTTTGTTTGGAAAAGGCAACAACCTTCTTTCGAATCCTGATTACAAAATGGACCTCATCCTTCAAGCACAACAGCAGCAGCAACAACAGCAGCAACAACAACAAATTGACGACGATGAGACTGGCGGAGAAACGGGGTCTCCCGAGAATCATCGGCCGTTCATTCCCAAGTACTCGATGAAAGATGAGAATCTTTTACGTCGAGTAGATTTGACGAGCACAGAGCATGTGAACGCCGTGTTTTTCCCAGACGAGTTTCAACTGGGCAAAGATCACTGGGTGGCCGTTCCCAAGCACATTCTTGGCATTGACACGGATTTTGCCTTTGTCACCAAGAAAATGGAAGAATTCCGCAAGATGTCAGCAGCGGATCGCCAACGGGAAATAGTACGATGGGATAAAATGCAACGATGGGAAAGAAATATGTACGAGGATCGAATTGCCATCCTCATGCAGCAGCGAGCACTGCTGATAGCACATCACAACAACAACCATGCTGCTGGTCTGGCCCTCAGCGACACCTCTGGGAACAGCAACTCCAACAACAGCAATAGTAATGTTCTCATGAATAGAATGTCATCACTCAAACGAAGTCGAGACTTTGATTTGGTGACCATGAAACCCCCAGCCTCTTCGCCAACCGCTTCAGGAGTACCTACACCAACTGCTAATGACCTCTACGCGTCTGTAGCACAATCAATCGCCAACTATTCTGAAGTACCCGACTCCAAGCGACGGTGTATTAGAATGAAACCTCCCATTCCGTCTCGCTTCCAGGGGTAAGTGCTCACATACAGTCCAATGGCCATCAAGTGCTCTTCCATACTAACTTACTTCTCTTTTTGTTTTTGAATGGATTGATATTCACAGCGACATGGACGCACAAAAGGACGTCCCCGTCCCCGAGTTCATTAGTCTCATGAACTTTCCTTCACTGTCTCTACCCGACAACCTTCGCTGCTGCGTCATGTGTGGCCAGGCATGTCCTACATCGGCAGCCATGAAGCAAAGCAAGCAGAAAATGCGGACCGGATCAAAATCCAATGCCGAAGTGGCGTTCATCCCCACTCAAAACAAAGGATTGTGCACTCTCTGTGATGTCAACGTGTGGATTATTGCCAGTACCGGCATGGAAATCAAATGGTGCAAGGGTTGCAAGAACTTTCGGTGCTGGGCGGCCTTTGGAGACAAGGGTCATGCTACCAAGTGCATGAGGTGTCGGGAACGCCAGCGAGAAAAGTATGCGGCGCAGAAAGAGGAGAAGGAAAAAGCATTGGTTCTCAGAGGCAGAGAAGCATCAGGTGCCAAGGCCAAAGCCAACAACAACTACTCCGACAAAATGTAACACTCTCTCTCTACCACCAGTAGAGATAAGAGAGCAGCAATACGGTAGTAGCCGTATTTAGTTTTGAGGAAACGCATCATCAGCAACAACCTACAGTAAAAAAGACCATAACAGCTAATATGAACGTGCATCTTGTAAGGTAGGTCTGGACGGCGAACTGCATGAAAAATAGTTTCGTCAACGTGACAAAGATGGAGTGTGTTGGATCCGGAGATCGATTCATCATTCCATCGAATGTCTCGATCCCTAGTCTAGCTCCAGCCAGTGGGAAGAATAACTCTTGGTGGCGGAGCCACCCCTTCGTTTGATCTGGTCCAAGTTCTTGCTGGTGGGAAGTCAATACAGTTGTCTAGAACTGGTGCTGTGTAAAAGTCAATATCAGCGGTTGTTCCTGGTTGACTGTGACGGGGAACCGTTGAAATATACCAGTGGCATGTGTCATTGATGACGCGGCACTGAAACAATCGAAAAACACAGGCTTCTCCATTGTACCTCCCACGCATTGAGTACATTGCGGAAGCTTCAAACCAGCCATCTCGGGCGTACGTGCCATTCACAGCGCGCTGCCCAGCTCCTTCAACCACAATCTCTGGGGGCGCAACACCTTCCTTTTCTGCGTCACGCACAGCATCTCTACGCCTTTTCAATTTACTTTCACTTTCTCTTCTAGCCGCCTCCGTGTGTAAAAAGACTGGTAGTAGATCCTGTCTGAGGAGCTCATCGTCTGGCATGTCTGCCATAGAAGAGGGCAAATTTTTCATGAGCGAACCCAAGAGCTTTTCCTTGCATTCAACATAGGTCGTAAGCAAGAAAACGAATCTAGTGATTTGCTCAATTTCAAAAAGGCACATGACATTTTCAATAGCCTGTTGCATGAAATCAATGCATCTTGCTTTCAAACGCTTCAGATTGTACCGAAAGCTAGTTGAAAGGGCATCCAAGAGGGTTTCAACGGCATTCTTCAAATTCTTCTCGTCACTGTTGGTCCGGAAGCAATTTCCTGAAAATGACACCTGGTTACGGTTGATATCAACCTGGACCTTCATTTCAAGGACCTTGTCACACTCCTCTATCCCTTTGACACAGCACAACTCGTCAAACCACGACAGGGCGGTATACACATTTTCCTCCGTTACCTGCTTGCCTGACATTGGTGCCATCAACTCCACTAGCCATTCCCACTCTTCTGGTTTTCTATCTGGGAATTCAAACGATTTTGTGGTTGACTCTTTCATACCGCTGCAAAGTGCTCGATCAAAGAATCCACTCCAGCAGGACAGCGATTGACTGTACTCTTGGTAGACTCGCCCACCGACCACAATTTTCACATCGGGCTCCATAGAGGAACGAATGCAACTTGGTTTGAATTTACCAGAGGATGGCACATCCTGGGAGGAGCCACTCATTGTCCAGGAACACAGATTGCGACAGTATCGGGGAAGCAAACCATCTGTGATAACAAATGATTGTGACATTCGACATACTTACCGATAACGACTTTCCTGAAAAAGTCGCGCAAATCGCGTGGTTTTCACGACTAGTAGTACCGGTACAAAATCGCGACTTCGATTGACATTATTGCAACTTACAAGACTTGGATCTGTTATGAGGAGTCTTAAGAATCAGATTATTCTTAAGAATCAGGAAAAAATCTTGGGAAAATTATGATTCTTAAGAATCAAATACTGGGTAGACAAGGATTCAAGGATTCTTAATTAAGAATCAGACTATTCTTAAGAATCAGAATTTTCCAGATTCTTGGAAATTGATGATTCTTAAGAATCAGCAAATGATTCTTAAGAATCAGTTTTTTCAAAATCAGATTCTTAAGAAAAAGCTAGATGATTCTTAAGAATCAGCAATGAAAAATGCTGATTCTTAAGAATCATTGAATGGAATTTGCTGATTCTTAAGAATCCTCTCCAAATTATGATGATTCTTAAGAATCCTCAATGCAAATATGCTGAATCTTGGGAATACTTGTAAAAATCAAGAAAGACTCCATTGCAATGGTTTTGGTATGCACTAATGCATCATTACAAGGCTTGTCTTATCAGCAAACATTGTTGTTGGTTAGCAGATAGTATCAGGGGATAGCATTGCTAGCTATGAAGCCCATATTGCTAGTATATTAGGTTGCATACTGGATGCCTGATGATTCTTAAGAATCAGCAAAAAGAACAAAATGATTCTTAAGAATCCCCATTCCCCAGATTCCTCGCACCAGATCGACTGTTTATTCGAGACTTTTGCGGTTTCTTGGAATGACTTAATATCGCAATTTGCGCAACTTGCTGCGACTTGAATCGAAAGGCAGCGACTTTAACGACTTCCACGATCGCCAGCCAGTTAGAGGAAGAAAAGACAGCTATTACAGTTTAGCTAGCTTAAAATACTAAAGCTCCGCAGAACGTGGACGTGGAAGAAGCTATCGGTGCGGTACGAGTACGGTAGCAGGAGGACTCGACTCTCGCTGATTTCTCATGGCGCACCCTTTTTGCTTTTCTCATTTAGATTTTCCATCAATCAACGCCATGGAGACTAATCGGGTGGTTGGAACATTGGAAGTTACCGTAGCTAGCTACTACACAGTGTAGTAGGCTCGTCCAACGGATGACGATCAGCTGTTGGTTGTACTGCATGTAGCTTGGCCCACAAAAGGTGCGATCTTATCCAGTAACCTTGATCAATTATTTCTGTACTCCCACTCGTTTAGGAATTCGAATCAGTTTACTGTCATCCATTTTATTTTTTTATCAAGCTCCAGCTTGCTATCTACTATTGTACCACTGTACTCGCAATACGTTCTCTTTTGGTTTTTTTCACTCCAGGTGACCCCACAATGGCTGAAGAAGGTATTCCCGACAACAGCGCACTTCTTGTGACTCAATCTCCGAAGGATGATGGCGACGGTAACGACATGCTGGTCCTCAAGGGAAAGTTGGAGAATCTGAAGTTTCTCTTGGCAAAAAAACAAGACCAGGCAGTCGAAGACCATTTGGAGAGTCTGACGTCCCGTGTGGGAAGGAAATTGGACAAGGCTGATGATGACCGGGACGAAGTCTTGGCTCTCAAGGATCAACTGGAGAGCCTGAGGGCTCACATGCAAAAGAAGGCCATCAAAGTGCGAAGCGAAGCGGAAACCTTTGACACTGGCAACTGTTCCCCAGGCAACTGTTCCCCAGGCAACTGTTCCCCAGGCAACGATGTCGAAGCAAACTTTTCCACCGTGAACTGTTCTGAAGCCAATGTTGATTCAACTGTGGTCTTGGAAGAACTCAAGGAAATTCGAGCCTCTTCGTTTTTCCCATACCTTTTTGTCACCTTTGTGCTGAATGTACTACCACTTGCGTATGGCCTGGCATCCATGCATTCACTGAATTGCCATTCAAGGTGGCTCTTCTTCAACACCCTCTTGGCAGCCATGCATTTGGGAGTTCCGGTCTACATGGTGCATCTGATCAAAGCAGTCCTCCAGCCCCAAGATGCCTTGTCAGCTGATATTCCAACATCAAAGAAAGAAGGTGTTGATGCCTCCAGTCTTGAAACCCCTTATGTCGCTGTGGATCGTCCCAATGACAAATCTAGAACTGGCAGATCAAGACCTTCTTTGGCTAGCACTGCCCCCAATTCACGGGAGCGCATTCAGATGGTCCTCTTCCATGACAAGGTCATGACTACCTACTACATTCTCTGTGTTTTTTGGATGGTCTGGCAAGCTATCGGTATCAAACAAGTACTTGATGAGGTCATTGATGAGTCATGCACTGATTTTGCTATCCCCTCAGTGATCTGTGGATGTGTGTACTTAGGCCTTGGTGTACTTGCTGGGGCACTAGCCGCAAAAAGACATGCAAGCAAAGGGCAGCTAGCTTAGCGTGAGGACTGTTGGCATGGGTTGGTTGACTGTGCGACGTACATGTAATCATTATTATTTCGTCTATGCATCGGTTTCTGGTCTCCTTTGGCACAGCAAACATTTGATTCTGCCTCAAATAGTCGCAATGCCACACGCAATAACGGTACGGTTCCACTCGCCAAGTGGCCCCAAGCAACAAAACTCGTATCGCCTGGATGAATGATTCAATCAAGCAAGCAAGTCTGTACCAGTAGCGACTTGCCAGACCGAAGGGGAAGAACCCAAACGATAGCCAAGACCAGAAAAAAGGGTTTGTTTTTCCGCTGTAAGATCCTCAAATACTACGACTGTAATAAAGGAAGCTACTAGCTAAAAAATAAATGACAAGAAGCATAGCACAGATAGAATTGCCATGGCAACAGACCCGATAGTTCCGTAACCAAAATTAACCCTTTTCCAGGTACCGGTACGATGTACGTACCGGTACCGTCAACCTTACTGTCGTAACAGCGAGGTAATTTTATTTACAGAGTGCCGCCGCGCGATGAGGAAATCATCGCTAATTACCTTAAACAAAGTAATGATACTTAAGAAGAGCCCCAACCGTTGAAAACCACAGAGAAATCCCCTTCACACTTTTCGTAATGCTCTCGTGTGCTGCTGTCTGCTGTCAGCTTGACTAATACTGTACTAATATTGGTGCTTTGCTTGAGCTCCCGCAGCCTGACAGAAAGGGAGCAAGTGCTGAGTGCTGAACCTTGCCACCCTCCAAATCCCCCAACATGGCCGCCATTGCTGCCAAGGAATGCGTTGCTTTGGCATCATCAGCATCTGAACAGATCGAATCTATAGCCAGCAAAGTTCGAAGCGAAAACAAGGAAACCTTTGACGATATAGATAAGAACTGCGCTGGAGTCACGTCCATTGTGAGCGTGGTTTGTGCGGAGTTCAAAGACCTGGCAACCTCCGCCTTCTTCCCATACCTCTTTGTGACATTTGCCCTGAATATGCCACCATTTGCCTACGGTCTAGTGTCTTTCTTTTCCCCAGATTGCCGTTCCCAATGGCTCTTCTTCAACACACTTCTGACAGCCATGCACTTGGGGGTATCAGTCTACACAGTGCAGCTGATTCGAGAAATTCCCCGGCCCCAAGAATCGTTGTCAATTGATTTGACACCCATGACCAAAGAGGGTGTTGATTCCTCGAGCCTTGAAACACCGTACGTCACTGTGGACCATCCCCGTGGAAGCTCTAGAACAGTCAGATCCGACCAGGCTTTTGCCAGCACAGCCCCTAATTCATGGGATCGCATTCGCCTGGTCCTATTGTATGACAGGGTCTTGGCAGTGTATTACCTTCTTTGTGTGGTCTGGGCTTGTTGGCAAGTGATTGGTACCCGACGAGTAGTTGATGGCACAATCAACAAGGCTGGAAATCGATTGGTTATCCTATCAGTGGTGTGTGGCTTTCTTTACATGGGACTTGGCATACTGTCATGGACCTGTTCGCTATTTCTTCTGAGGTACTACAATTTACAACGAAAGCAAAGCAAAAACGTAAAGCCCCTGAGTCTTCATCAGCCCGAAACGGACGTTACCACTAGTATGCCCAACATTGCTGACAACATGGAAGAAGTGAAGCGCAAGCTTCAAACTTTAGTAGACAATGGTGAGTGTCCCCCCGGCGATGAGGAAATGGGTGTCACTGAAACGGAAGAGAATCAGTCCGGTCAGAAAGAGCTGGCAATGAATGATGCTGCTGCAGAAAGTTTGTCATGATGACTGGGGGTATTAGTGAATGACTGTGCATAAGTTCGTTGACTGCGTAAATGTGAGACGGTGCGATGGATTTGGTCGGCCCATCTTTTGCATTAGCCTCCCTACTAAAAAGCTATAGAACCGTTGTTTGTACACAAATCGCTTTCATCCGTGACCGAACTTGCCCTAGCCCATCTTGCCATTGCCGACAACAGGGATCATTGCCGATCGTCGTTTTCAAACACGTGAGTGCAACACGAGTAAGGAAGCTGTTATCCGAGAAGATTGCTGGTACGGTCGGCAAGGGGTGACACCCCTACATCCCTGTCCAACATGTAGTGAATCTATCTAGCAGCAGCTTTCTTAGACTAGAATCGCAAATGTTATCACTTGTACGAACACATTGATGCACTCTATGAGCCATATAATCAAGAACTCCATTAGTTCCAGGGGGAAAAGCACTCCAAGGCATTGTCGCAGATCCTCCACCGGAACCTCCACCGGAACCCATAATGCGCTCTGCCGTCTCTTTTCCAGACAGAGCTGCTCCATGAGCATAACCATTGCCATAGTTTGTGTAACTAGCAGGAATGGCTTCTCCAGCAAAGTAGAGCACATCATTGATTGGGTTGCGAAGCCGGTCCATCTGGCGCCATGTATTGTCATAGTGACTGTAAGTACCGCGGATGAAGGGTTCTCGATCCCAGTTTTGCACCACACCATCAATCAAGTACTGACTGGCCTCACCATCAAACATCTCATCCAGCATTGCAACAACATAGTCCAGAAGAGTTTCATCATCCCATTGACCCGATTCCTCAGCCCATTCTCCCGACACAAAAACACCCAGGACATGCTCAGTTTCGGTGTCTTCACCGTAAGCTTCATTGTAGAAGTAAAGATAAATTGGATCAAGCGCAGACGAAAAGATATCTGGATAAAAGGCTTGTTCAAACTTGAGGAAGATCTTGTATCCACCAGGAAAGGGAATCCTGTCAATCACATTGATGTACCTGTCCAGAAGCTCTGGAATGAATTCAATGTCGCCATCTTGCAGGATTTGGATTGGAGCTGTAACTATAATTTGAGATCCTTCAAAGGAAGTACCATCCTCGCAAGTGGCAGTGACCGCCTTGGCGGGATCATCTCCATCAGTGGCACCTGAGTAGTCAATGGTCTCAACGGGACAATCAAAGACAAGTGAGTCTTTCACAGCTGGCACACCGATGTTGTCATTGAAGAAGTCAAACCAGGTATAGTTTTGAAACAGATAGTCCGAAATATTTGCATAATCAATGGAATAGTCAGGTTCAAACCCTTCTGTCGGACCATACCACACCAAATGCTCCTCTGGTATGTGATGAATTGTATCAATGGAGTCCAAAATTCTGTCATCCTGAGAAATATCTTCCAATACGTTTGGTTCAACATGGATCCACTCGCCTCCCAGGTCAATTGGGAAAGAGGCAAAGCCTTCTAGTTTCTTCAGACGTCGCTCCACCGATGCGGTCACTGGCTTCCAAGATGCGAAAGTCAGTAACACCCTCCTGCAGCAGCGTATATGCAGCCGTCAATCCTGCAGCTCCTGCTCCTACAATCAAAATTGTCATGGTTTTTGCTTGGTTGTCTTTGTCTTCTTTGTTTTGTGTGCCTTTTGTTTGTGGGAGGTGGGAAGGGCCTAAAACAAAGTCAAGTGCTCCTGGACCGTCCGACGGTTTTCACTCAGGATCGCCAACTATGGAGTTGGCCTGTTGCGGATTTTGTTGTTTGGTGTGTCAATCAATCAATCAATCGTTCGTTCGTCCTCGTTTTAGGGTTACAGGCTAAAGTCTCTGTACCATGCCATACTGTACCATACTGTATGATGAGTACAGTAAAGGTAGATATTACAGGCTGAATCTGAACTATCAAGACAAACGCAAGCCCGCTCCCGGTACGACATTCGAATGCGAACCAGAACTTCCAGGAACGTTCCGTGAAAAGACTTAAGGGACATATAGCCTTAACCTTAAACACAACTCTCATCACTCGGCTCGGGAGTACACCTCTTTCATTATTTCGATCGATACCTCTATCTTTGCTCTATCAAGATGATGCTTCCTCCTCTTCTTTACAGCGGCTACTCCTCTTAACAAAGGCTACTACCTCTTAACAAAGGCTACTACTCACCACCATGACAGGCTCCTCTTGTTTGCTTAGGATCGAAAGCGGAAGCGGCAGCCGTTCGATCGTTCGACGGATCGATTGCACGATGAACCTCCTCTTGAGCGATCGGAGCGACCATGATGCCTCTACCGCAAGAACAAGCGACTACTAGTACTACTATTGTAACAAGCGACCCCTCGACAATGGCAAGAACTGGAAACAACCTGCTTCTTCCGTTCGGCGATCACAGAGCCAATTGCACCGAGCAACCAACCATGACACCTCTACCGGTACCATACGAGTAGTAGCGGCCGTGAAGCCTCTCCTAGTGCTACTACAAAAGGAACAAGCGGCATCTACTCTACTACTGTAATGACTGGTTGACCAACAACAAACAGGAAATGTGCTCCATTTGTGGTCATCAAGCCAACAATTCTCTTTTGAAACTTTGAATTGGGTGCTCCAGTCTGCATGCAAAGCCACCCACTCCTCTACCATGATCTACAATGCAGATTGAGTGCTGAGAGTAAGGACAGGAGCACTTTTCCCATGGAGAAATGCATGGCAAAATGACAACAAAATGCAATCCAAGCCTGGTTTTTTTTTAGAGGCTCCATAGGAAACCTTGGATTTGATCAACTCTTTTCAAGGGGAGTGTCTGTGAGTGTGTTGGGGAGCTACTGCTAGCAAAGAGTTGATCAGATCAGTGTATTGGTAAAGCTAATAGCCATTTGGTCAACACTGTTGCCATGGTGGTAAAATTCATTTTATTTTCTTCAATCTTTTCTTTTTGTGAGACAGTCATTGCTATGCATGATTCGCGAAATAACCACTTCCAGGTTCCCATTTCCGGAAACTGAAATATAACCGTAAAAAACGCTCACATTTTGACACCTGTCAGCGGTATATAAAGTCATCCTGTACCATTACGCAGTGCCGGCCAGATGTAACCCAACTCCACTCCTCATACCGACCCAACTCCTCCGCTGGCTAAGAGGGTTGCTTGGTAGCTCTAGCAGTAATGCTAACTGCATAGCCGAGGCTCAGCAGGAGGGGCATTTGTGATGGAACTTGGCATTGAGCTGGGGAAGGAGTTGCCCAGGAGAAATGCTATAGAGATGTCACTGACTGGGAAGATGAGGCTAACTAGATGGGCTCAGGCCAGCAGGGAGGTACAACCAGGACTGAGGCTGGAACTAGTAGGACGGGGGGAGGAGCTAGGAAAACTGCTAGGGAGCATGTCAGTAGCTGGGAGGGTTGCACAATCCACTATCATGCCTTTTTGCTATTTCTGTTTCCGTAGTTGGCGTCACCGGAGGCATCTTGTTTTTAAAAACTTGAAATTCCCACGACTGTGGACCGTTTAAAACATGCCCTTAACATGCCCTTAAATCTTCAACATGCCCTTATACATGCCCTTAAATAAACATGCCCTTAAAACATGCCCTTAATGCCTCAAAACATGCCCTTAAGCCTTCATTGAAACACCATAGAACATGCCCTTATCAGGAATAAACATGCGCTTAAATAAACATGCCCTTAAAACATGCCCTTAAATCGGCAACATGCCCTTAAACATGCCCTTAATAAACATGCCCTTAAAACATGCCCTTAATCGAACCAGTCGTGGCAGCTTTTTTAAAGCCTGAGCGAAAACCGTCCGACGGTCCTGCGTACCGGTACCACAATTCGAGCGTTCAATGATGACCACTTGAGAGCGCAAAGAGAACGTGTGACCATTTGGAGACTTCAAAGACTGAACCCCCGGATCAAAGAGACTTTGCAACACGCGTGTGTACCGTTTGGAGTTTGGAGACTTCAAAGCAGGGTTCGCTAACCGGTTTTTTCGGTTACCGGTTATTTGCCATTTGGTTACCGGTTGAATGATTTGGTTACTCAACCGGTAACCGGTAACCGGTACCCTAGCAGAACTGGTTACTCAACCAGTAACCAGTAACCAGTACCCCGTCGACTGGTTACCGAACCGGTTACCGAATTGGTTACTCAAATTGCCGTTTTGGTTACCGAATCGGTTACTCAAATTGCCATTTGGTTACCGGTTGTTTGATTTGGTTACTCAACCAGTAACCGGTAACCGGTACCCTAGCAGAACTGGTTACTCAACCAGTAACCAGTAACCGGTACCCTAGCAAAACTGGTTACTGGTTGAGTAACCAGTAACCGGTACCCAACCAAATGGTTAGTGAACCCTGCTTCAAAGACTAACGTGTGTACCATGTGGAGACTTCAAAGACTAAACCCCCCCATCAAAGACAACAAGACAAGACGTGTGCACCATTTGGAGAGTTGCTTTGGTCGCTCGAATCGAATCAACTCCCGCACGATCCTTTGGACATTGTGATTCAATCCCATTCATGACTGGTGGCACGCTGCAATAATATTATTGGGGTGACACCAAGCTCTTAGCTCATAGCCAACAGCCAACCACCAAATGACAAAGTCTCCGTCCAAGAGGTGCCTGGTACTGTATTGTATCCATCCATCTGGCTAGTAGCGACCGGTAGCTCATACACTGGCGGCGTAAAACAAACGTTGACTATCCTTGCAAATACTTACTGTGCAATGAAGACTGGCAAAAGGAGGAAACGACAACGTCAAGAAAATCCTAGTGATAGTACCGGTACCGAATCCGAGGGCAAGAAAAGAAGAAAGAACACGCATACAACCTCGAATGCCCCTCCAAAGGATTCCATGGAAGATGCTGCTGTGATATTTCAGGATGCCATGACCAAGGTCAAGTCAAATTCCGAAAATGGTGATGAGGAGGATGTCGCCAATGTATTTTTCGATTTGGCCAATTCTCCAATGGTGGGATTCCGAATAGATATGGAATCCAACGGCGGGAAGAAGAAACAGCAAGATCAGGCATCGATTGTCGTGCAGCAGAACATTGGTACCACTGCTCATACAGGAGGGATTGTGTGGGAAACTGCCTATCTGCTGCTTCAATATCTACTTGCTGGCTCCAACCGAAGACCACTTGGCAAGACACTCGAGGTGGGCGCTGGGTGCGGCTTGCTGGGACAAGTTCTCGCAGCGCACAACATTGTGGATCAAGTGGTCATGACCGAACATGCCATTGTGACGGACACCGGGCACCTGGCAACCAATGTAGAACGCAACAAAGATATTTGGAGCCAGAGCGCTCCAGTCTATGTCGAAAATTTGGACTGGGAGAATTATGAACGAGACACGGCCAAGAGCGAGCATCTGATACCGCACTCCTACGATACTATTGTGGGGACCGATGTCGTCTTTACACCCAAACTGGTAGAACCATTGTGGAAGACGCTGAAATACATGTCCCACCCAAAAACAAACATTTACCTCTGTCTGCAGGAGAGGTGCGAGGCATCTCATAAGCTCCTGTTGGAGAAAGCCTCATCCTTTCACTTTCACCTCACAGATATCACCAATCAACTCGAATCGATTCCATCCTGCAAGTGGGGGAAAGATTTGGACTGCCGTCTATTCCACATTACAGTCAACAAGGAGGAATCTTCTTGAGGGCGGCAAAACCATGAATGATTAATCAATCCGCAGTACCCCCCAAGACGCATCGAAGTAACATCATTTGAATTCGGCTGCAGGAGTACGAACCAACGTCATGACAATGGATTTCATCCTTCTTTGACTGAGTTGAGATCGCCTCAGCCAAGTCATAGGCGTTGTGATATCATTCTTGCAGATGGCTGATAGTTATCTATCCTAGTTCATGGTTGGAACAATCGATCGGAAGCGATTCAGCACCTTCAAAATGTTATCATTGTAAAGGTTGCATTGGGCTATTACATGTCAACTACCATGCGTTGATCATTCTAGCTGCGAGCAAGTATCTTTTACCGGTGCTCAACAGACTGGTCCATTCATGACTACAGTGAGAAATGCTGCAAGTACCATGCCACTGCTCCTCAAAAACGATTGTTTTGGAAGCATATGGTTGCCGAAAGGAATTCCAACGAAACATTCAGCACCGAACAGTCCATGTAGCATCCTTGTTTCTCTTTCCATCGAGGTACTTGTCAAGCACCTTGTGACTGTCTCCGCGTTTTGGCCTGAGTTGAATGAAGAGCCAGCCACCAGTATCTTTCACCGGTCCTCAAAAACAGTGGTCATCATTCAGAAGGTTTTGGGATTGCTGAAGCTAGCTAGTAGCCGCCATTCTTCAGCACGAACAGAGCTGCTGGTACCGGTACCAACAGCTTCCTTGCAGTGAGTGGCTACCCAAAGGGGTGTCACTCTGCCCGAGCAACACCTTTGTGGACTCACCTCAAGCAGAGTTGTTTCTGGCGTGATACCGCAGGCCCAAGCCACTGGGTAAAGCCGCGGGGTCAGATAGATGCTCGAGTCGAGTCGAGTCAGTCGTGGCCAGTGTCATCAAAATCCTCCTCGACTTCGAGATCGTCGGCCACTGAGTTCGAGAGACATGATTCATGGCGGCTACGGGTGATGTCGACGGAGGTTTCAAAAGTGCAGGAAGCAGTTGGCTTTCTTGCTGCTTCCTAGAGTCTACTAGTGGCTTACCCGATTCAATGATTGAATTCCCTCAAACGACATGTACCCACTGCTGGTACGAACTAGTAGGCCAGCAACCGTGAATGGACGAAGAGATGCATGTATTCAATGGCTTTGCACTACATGTAGCTTGGGATGCTGCACTGCACAGAAGCTCGGTACAGCCAGAGGGCTGCCATGCACAGTGCGGTCAAGATTGGACGTGTGTATGTCTCGAGCTGTCTCATCGTAGACTGGAGAAACAAGCAAAACCAGCACAGCGAACAGCGATTTTTAAATAAAAGAGCCTCTTCAAATAAATCTTATTCTGAAGGGGGGAGAACAATATTTTAAGATTCTTAAGGAAGGAGGCCCTTCATGAGAGCCTGCGCACTGTGCACCATTGGGAAAGCAGGATTTGGTGCGAAAGCAGAGCAGAAGAGCTGGATCTGATGCAGTCTTTCGAATGATTGAATCGCATGCGGTGTACCGGTACCCTTGGAGCGGCAAGTTCGCAAACAGTACTGATGAAACTACCACAAGCCACATCAATATATCAATACAAGTGAGCCTTCACCTGTCATACACTGAGTTGCAAAGTGCTTGAAGCGATTGTTTGCTTTTCAGCCATCATCTCGCCTCACAATTCACAATTCAACGAAAAGCAATCAACTGAAGCACCAATTAAACATGAGGCCAACATGGATTCAAACCTACGTGGAACGACAGACTGCTTCTGTCATCAACGAACAGGTCGAGAAGAGGAGCAAGAAAATGGAGTTTCTTCACAGTGATAACTCCAGAGGTTCCTCTCAAATTGCTCTCTTTCAGCGACGCGAGGTTCAAACGGGCTCTCTGTTGGGACAGGGCAACTTTTCGGATGTGTACGAAGTGACCCGTTTCAAGCTCTTGCGATCTGGCCCCGCCTCTCAGAGCCCCATTGCCGAAGATGCCCGCCTTGCCTGTTGTTGGAACGCCAAGAAGGTGTCGTCATCGTGCAAGTACGTTATCAAGCTACCGAAGAAACCCGAACGCCGTGGCTTTCTTGGTAGCAGTCGTCGATCTCAGGACGGAAGTAGGAACAACAACAGATTCCCTGAGTATACCAAGGCATCCATTGACCTTATCTTGGAAGGAAAGTTCTTGTCTGCTCTTGATCACAAACATATCATCAAGGTTCGTGGTCTTAGCTGTGGTCCCAGCCCTTTCATCATCATGGATCGTCTCGAAAGCACTTTGGCAGAACGCCTCGAGCAATGGAGAGCTGCCGACTCTTCTATCAACCACGCACTGATCTTGAAAGAAAAGACCAATTATGCCTTGCAAATGGCCGATGCTATTGACTACCTACACCAGAGGCGCCTCATTGTACGTGACTTCAAGCCCGCCAACACAGGGTTCAAGAGGGGACTCAACGGCGTTGACCAGGTCCAGCTTTTCGACTTTGGCCTGTGCCGTGAACTGCCACAGTCCCTGTACTTTGAAGCTAAGGATGAAGATCAAATCTTCCGTATGTCCATGGCCGGAACACTGAGGTACATGTCTGTTGAGCAGGTCAACACTGGCTTTTACGGTCTGAAGTCAGATGTCTACAGTTGGGCCGTTGTTGTTTTTGAGATGATGACTTTGGAGGTACCTTACGCCAACATATGCAATAACCAAGCTATGCACAGGCGATATGTCTGTCAAGGAGGCGAACGACCAGAGTTTCCCAAGGACAGTCAAGTGCCAGCTTGCATCCAAGAACTGATTTGCGAAGGTTGGTCGCAAGAGATCAAGAATCGCCCTACCATGAAGTCTGTATGCTCCCGCCTGGAAGAGATCATTGACCATGATCTGTCGTTCCCGAGCAAGGAAAGCAGGCCACAGAAGACGGTATCCGTTTCGCAACAAGACATGGATACCTTGATTGCCGCCGCTGCCGCCTGCAACAAGCCCATGTCAACTGTGAATCGAAATCATCACAAGAGACCATCTGTGACCTCGGCTGCCAGCGCTAATCCCAAGCGAAGGTGCAGCATGAATGCAGCTTATCTGCTGTAGAGTTTTGGGTTGGGGGAACAATTGTTGCATTTTTGAATTTGAGATACACTAAGGAGGAAGTATTATTAGCCACAGCTATACTATTGCATCTTGAGGTCAGGTGAGCTCTTGGTAATCCAAAACTCTAGCTAGCTATAAGATCCTGGGCCAACAAACTTCTGGACCCAAACCAGGACCTAGCTACTCCCGAATCTCACCAGGCCCAACACAGGAACCAGCCCCCTTGTCTATCCAACCCAACTCCTTGATCTACCGCTTGCAACCGGGCCACGGGCCCAGTCTGCGATACGGCTCATCTTACTCCTCGACTTACCACTGCACTACTAGCTATTGGCTCAACTGCACAGTCTGACATTGAGAGCAGGACCCAATCCAGGCCACGCTCCAGCACGGTACAGTACCACTTGAACAAAGAAGGCACCGTAATATCTGTCCCTCTCCTGTCACTCATTTGCACCAATGTGTTTTTACAGCTCGGGTTGTTCCAATCGAGTAGGACGACCTGCATCTTCTCACACAAAAGTGGGACAGCTGGAGTGATCACTTGGACTGGACGGAATTGCCTCATTGCTCATTCCTTCAGGCCTTCAGGCAAGCAACGCCATTTTGTAAAGAGTACTGTATCAAGTTAACGATATGACCGCCCTCAAACTTGTCCTAGAAATATGTGTCGTATTTGGATTTCTTTGGTTGAAGAGTGTATCATGTCAAATGACAGACGCTGTTTGTGAATCGTCAGCCTGTGAAGAGTGCTTGGTGTCGGATGCAGACTGTGTTTGGAGTCAAAAGAAAAGGCACTGCATGACTTCGTGTGATGGTTTTCCCGACGTCGACTGCTACTTTCCTCGAATGTTCGGCTCTTCTAACACCGATCGAGAAGAAATATGCTTGGTGGCAGAGGAGCTTCATGATGACAACAACATTTGCTTTCGACAGAAGGACCGAACTAACTGCCTTCGTGACACGGGCTGTGTCTGGCTTGGAAGTGTCGTGGAAGACGGAGAGAATGAGTTCTTCTGCGTGCTACACCTCGAGTCCACCAACATGACCCAACAAGAACTGGACAATTCCTTTTATTTCGAACAGCAGGTCTTATCATCTGCCAACAAGGCATGGGGTCAAGCCGCCATGGTTGCCTTGGCGTCGTTCCTGACTGTGGCACTGATAGAAATTAGATCTCAATAGGGTCGACAACAGCACCATACTGTGCCAGGTACCTGCCAATATGTCCAGGCGTCATACGCGGGATCAAGGATTGAATAAATCGGCTTGAAGCCAGAGTTTTCGGATCCTGCGCCCCCCACCAGAAGAGTTGACACATCAGTACGGTACTTCCAAAACTAACTGGCTGGCTATGAAGGGGCATTCCATCCATATTCTATGCAAACTATAGTTTTATCCTGCGTAAAAAGTCTAACGTTGTTCCAAAAACACTGCTCTAAGCTGCCTTTGCGGGTGCATCGTCTTCTTCGTCATCGGTTTCAGGCACGAGCTTGATGATCACTTCGTCAGCTGCCACCGACGAGCCAGTCTTCACGAGCAGGGCTTCCACGACTCCCTTGCGATGACTACGGATAATGTTTTGCATCTTCATTGCCTCGACAATGCAAAGCTCTTGTCCGTCCTCAACGAGATCTCCTTCCTGAACGGCATAGCTCATCACAGTTCCAGGCATGGGACTGGGAACGATATCCGTAGTGTCCTGCTTGACGGGTTCATGCATGTGAGAAGAGAGTTCATATTCCCGTTCCGTCTCAATCAGAACTGGCATGTTGGCGCCATACATTTGCACGTTGAGTTCTCCTGTTGCCTCCTTGCTCACTACCTGTGAGATCAAAGAGAAAACGATTTTGTGAGAAAACACCACTTGTGTTTCTTGTGTTTTCGTGAGAAACTACATGTACGTACCTGGATGAACCTTGGAGTATTGTCTAGCGAAACCTCGGCCAAATACTTGCGTGGTTGATAATCCACTGTGGCTCCCTCCTTGCCCATTTGGCTCAAACTGACCGTACGCACAGCTCCATTCTCTTCCTCCTCGGGAGTCTTGGTGATGTACTGCACTGTGGCGGTTTCTTCCCCGAGAGTTACCTTGAAGGCCTTTCCAAACATGCCTCCCAACTGAACCATGAGAGGTTCTCCCGGTTTGGACATGGTGAGTTCATTCTTGAAGGACTCAATCATGGCGACTCCCACCGCCATTTCCTCTTCTTTGGCCAATGAGAGTTGTACGCCTTGGAATCCATCCGGGAAGTGAGTTTCCAGAAAGCTTGTGGGTGTGTTTCCAGCCATGAATTCGGGGTGCCTCAAGACGGCATTGACGAGGCGAGCATTGTGTTGCACACCTTCAATAATGTACTGGTCCAGGGCAGTGGCCAAACCCTCAACGGCTGTAGGGCGGTCAGCAGCATAATAAATGGTCTTGGACAACATGGGATCGTAGAATGGCGTCACGACATGTCCATTGGCCACTCCAGAGTCCATGCGAGTGTACTCGGGGGCAGTTGGATTTGCCTTGAACGTGTCGACGGGTTCCACATAGGGGCGAAGAGGGCCCGTGGATGGCAAGAACCCACGGAGCGGATCTTCGGCGTAGATACGGGCTTCAATGGCATGTCCCTTGTAGGGGAGAATGGGTTCGTTGGTATGGAACTCTTCGGGCAATCCCCATCCAGCTCCAATCCAGAGCATTCCCTTGACGAGGTCCACACCGCAAACAGCCTCCGAAATGGGGTGCTCGACTTGCAATCGAGTGTTCATTTCCAAAAAGTAAAAGCTCTGTTCGCCACCGGGTGGAGCTTCGACCAGGAACTCAATGGTTCCGGCACTCTCGTATCCGACGGTCTTGCACAACTGTCTGACTTGAGCCACCATTTTTTGGCGCGATTCTTCCGTCAACAATACGGAAGGAGATTCTTCAATGACCTTTTGGTTTCGACGTTGAATGGAGCATTCTCGTTCGGGGAAAACGACGACATCAATTTCGTTGGTGGTCGGATTGCGTGAGCAAAGGACTTGGAATTCAATATGGTGAGGGTTGACAATGTACTTTTCAATCAAGAGCCTGTCATCACTGAAGAATGACTTGGCTTCGGACTTTGCCATTCCGTATGCTTCCTTGAGATCTTGATCATTGTGGCAGATTCGCATTCCTTTACCACCACCTCCAGCAGCCGCCTTTAGAAGGACGGGATATCCAATATCCTTGACGACTTCCAGAGCTTGATCGACACTTTCCAAGACACCTTCATATCCCGGTACGACCGTGACACCAGCATCGACGGCGACTTCTTTGCTTCGTAATTTATCTCCCATTTCTTGTACGGCATGAGGAGGAGGTCCCAACCAGACGACTCCAGCGTTGGTAATGGTTTTGGCAAAATCGGCATTTTCGCTCAAAAAGCCGTATCCGGGGTGGACCATGTGACTACCCGTCTGTTCGATGGTTTGCAGAATTTTATCTACATTCAAATAAGATTGACTGGCCGCGGCGGGACCAATGCAGACGGGTTTGACGGATCCAGAAGCCTCGGCGACAAAGGGCGCCATGGCATCGGCCGTGGAATGGACCACAACGGTTTCGAAAAGGTCGGGATATTGAGTGCACGTTCGTTGGATTCGTTGGACAATTTCGCCTCTGTTGGCGACCATGACACGGAATGGTTTTCCATCTGGAGTGTCGAATTGTTGGAGAGTAGAACTGGTGCTGCTAAAGCAACGGGCTTTCGCTGCCAGACGAGTCTGGAGGGAGCGACTGTTGCGGATGACTTGACGTTGCCACATGGTGGAAAAGAATTCTTTTTGGGAGATTTTTCTTTGTTACAGGATCCTTATTATTGTAGTGATGCTGTAGGAGGGTTTATTATGAGTTAGTGAGACATTATGATACTACTAGTGGCGCTTCTGATGAGGATTCAAGCATGTCAAAGCGAAGCGTCAAGGTTGTTGGCTTCCGAGGAAAGGAAGGAAAAAGGGTGTCATTGAGAACGCTGGGATCTCGGCATCGTTGTGATTGGTTTTGGTGGGTCCTTTGCTTGCAGAGGAGCTGGTCTTGGCTGATCGCAAAGAGTCCAGTCACGCCGCCTCTTCGGCTTGGGTTTTAGAGGAAGCGAACCCTTCGCGGAGTATCGGGGGTTCGCAAACACCAGCTCTGCTAGCTCACCTAAAGATACACAAAAGATTCGATTAGTCTAGATTTCCGAATTGGATCTTCGGCGTCGATGAGTCACTAGGCCATGAATGGACCCGAGACCAATCTGCATGTATGGTACTGCCATTGACCTTCTTGGTTGCTTGTATCTGCGTTGACGTTATTGGGAGCCTCCTTGCTGCCTAGTAGCTAGTTAAACTACTGTAAGCATTGATCAACCGAACCTGAACCAAGGAGCAATGGTGCATCCGCTGACGAGATCTGGAGTTCTTGCCCTGCATCATGTTCCTCTGCTGCCAAGAACTACCCATCATGTGAGGAAGACGCTGATCTCTTCTCGAGCCAACAACACTAGCATCGTGGGAAGATCTCATGGATATGCCTTTCGAACACAAATAATGGCGAAACGATGGATGCAGTCCAGTGCTGGACAGAATAATGATCAAAATCCAATGGCTGCTACCAAGGAACGAATTCGACTAGATCACAATTACTGTGTAGACTTGGTGAGAGACAGAGACAGGGAAGGATACTGTAAGTTCCATTCACAGAATGCAGGGATACGATCAAGAGACTCTATATCTACGGTTGATTGGGAATATCCTGCAATTCGAAGGATGGCGAGACATAACTCACCCAGCCTTTTCTACTTTATTATACCCTTCTTCGACATACCACAACCACACGACAACCTGCAATACTCTTCTGACTTGACACTCCTGAACATAATATTCAAAACCACACAATATACAATTTATTTCAGTATGCGGATTGTTAATGCCCAAAAAGGTGCAACAAGAATACTTTGCTCTCTTGGCATTCAACGTGGAATTGGCTTCTGTCAAGCAAGGGAGTGCGAGGCTCCGAGGTGGGGCAGATAATAGCACATTGGCAGTTCAGCTCAAATTTCAACGATGGAAAGATCTCCTCGATGCAGTCTACACGGGCAGTAGCACTTTGGAGCAAGCAGCAACATCCTTGTCTTCGTTTGCGGCGGACCCGGTGGCTGCCTCGTTGGCACGGGCAATCCATGACAAGGAACTGACGCGGAGGTTTTTGGAACGCCTGATCGAAGCCAGAGAAGCCGATGTGGATGTGGTGCAGTGGAATACAATGCAAGAAGTCACGCGGTATGCAGAGGAATCGGTCAGTAGTCGACTCTATCTGACCCTGGAATGTTTGGGAATTCGCAATGACGACGCCGATATTGTGGCATCTCATGCCGGAGTGGGCATGGGCGTCTTGGTCAATCTACGAGCTGCACCCGTGCGGGTAGTGATGGGGGAAATCCCAATCCCTGTCGAATTGTTGCCGGCTACCTTTCCCTACAGCATCCTGCAAGATTTGGCCGACTATCCAGAGGAGACGACCTGGCCGGATGAACGCGACAAACTGGACTGGGACGAGGCTGTCCAACAAATGGCAATGCTGGCATCGGGCCATTTGATAAAGGCGCAGTCATTACAGGGTCAAATCCCAAAAGCAGGACGTTCCTGTCTGTTGCCCATGGTTCCGGCACTGCATTACTTGTCCAAACTGGAATCCGATCCAATCAACTACAATGTCTTTCATCCCCAACTTCGTGGAGTTGATGTGGATCGATGGGATCGAGTCAAGATGCTACTCGTGCTCAGTCGATCATGGCTAACTGGAGTATATTAGTTGGATGTTTCATCTACTACGTTTCATTTACTACATGTATGATTGTTGTACAGCCAGTTGATTTCGAATAGGCTTGGTTTTCTTTCCCTGCTGGTGTTCTCCCAATTGTTCACTGAGTGTCGTGGTCGGCTCGTTGCTCTATAGCAGACGAGTTCTTGCATTCACTTTCTGCGCTCCTTGTTGTTCAAACGATACGGCCACCTCCGTGGCGTGTAAGGAAGGGAATGAGAACGGTCTGGAGGTGTTCTATCCAAACCAATTCCAGTGTTCCGTTTGTCAAGTCTTCCTCGGTGCTGTCTTTCATGATCGTCTCCACGATCTCTGGAAACGACGACCACGGAAGTGTTCCGGTTGTCAATGCCGTGGCAAGCTTGGCTGCCTTGTTGCGAGTACAAACGCTCTTCAGGTCCCTTTCAAACGACTCGTCCTCAGTTGATCCAGCAGAATCGATAGCAGCAAGCTCTACTTGTTCCAAGTGGATATTGTTGTTTTTCAGGGACTGGAGGAGTTTTGGCTTCAGCTCCTTCCATTTCTCCAATAGTGCAACATCAAGGGCATCATTAGGCTCGTCTTCAAAGTCAAGGTCCTCGACTGCCTCCGATATGACCAACTGTTTCAAATTGGGAAAGTTTCCGCTCTTTGGAAGGACGGAGATGAAAGCATCCATGACCTGCAATGGATTGTCGCCCTGTACAACAGTATCCTCGATTTCCAAAGACTCCAACTTTGGATGACAGCACGGCAAGGCTCTCAGTACTGGGACCATGTGGCTAGCATTGAAACCGCGAAGCTTTAGTTTCCGCAGGTTGCACGATGGACTTGTTACCAAACGGCGAGGTGCCCAATGATTTACTTGGCTTTCTTTTGGATCGTCGTGACATGTCAACTGAAATTCTTGAACACAAGGGCCTTGTGATGATGGCTCCGTCAATGCTCCAATGATTTGTGAAAGATCGTTTGACCTGTGTGATGCAAAGATAAACTGCTTCACAGACCTATTCTGGTTCAGACCGGTGACCAGTTCAGTGATGACATTGGAGGAAAAGTCGCCAGAAAGTGATAGAGTTTCCAAGAATTCATTGTCACAAAGGAACATTCTCAAGCTTTCACCACACTGCTTCTTAATTTCTTGGGGACAATAGGCAATCCGTAGCTCTTGGACTTGACTGGCTGGTCTCAGGGCAGCCAATAGCATTGACAAGTGCATGGACGCCTTTACCAGATCAGATTCCGACACGCGCCAAGCAAAAGAGTAGTGAAGGCCAATCTTTGTGTGCATCAGTGCAGTGGATGACAAAAAAGCGATAGCTTTGGAACAAAGACTCGGGCATGAGAGCCGAATTTTCAATTCCTTTGGATGAAAGCCGGATGTTTCAACTGCACTGAGAAATGCTCCATAAAAATTTGGATATTGGCAATCCAGGCTTAGGTTCTCAAGATTTGGCAAAGACACAATAGATTTGACAATAGTGTCAATAGTGATATCTAAAGGCCAGTTGTCTTGTGATGTACGCATCGTAGATATGGAAAAGTGAGTGATAGCCTTGGACGCGTAGTCCAGAAAATCGATAAATTCCTTTTGGCACTTTTGAATCGAGTTCAGCTGCATCTCGACTTCAGCTTAGTAATACATGGATTTCGCTCAAACGACTGGACAATGGATATGGCATAGATGAAATCTTGTTTGGAGACTCCGTCGTACCACTGCTTGGAATCAAGCCGAAGTTCTCTGATGGACTCGGTTGTCTCAATTTGCCGCAGCATTTTGGTTGTTTGCAGCAACGTAACTTGTTTCCAGCTGCTGTGTTTGATGTACAGCATACCATCACGGACGCAGATGCCGGTGCTCATGGTGACAGTTCCAATAAGAAGGTGTGAGAAGGGATGGAGTAGTCTACTGATCACAATCGGTGGAGTAGAAAAATAATGAAAAAATGCGGCTGTGGCGAGAAAAAAGCTGCCTTGAAACAAAAAAAGCAGAAATAAGGGAAAACATAGAGGCGAGCCACAGCTAGTCAGGAAAAACTAAGGTGCGTTGACAATTGATGATCCTTCAACTGGCACGGGCGGCCAACGATACTCGACCTAGCCAGCAATAGTAGAGTACATGTACCGGTAGCCCATCGGATATCCTTGCACGACAATCAGGAAGACTCTTTATGGACAACGTGGTATCTTGAATGTGTGTACAAGACGACACCACGGCCATTTGTTGACGTGACACATGGCTTCATGCCATTGCAGTGCCATGATGTGGCCCTTGGAGGGGGGGGGGGGGGTTGAAAAGACCAGCCCACCCGCACATTCATATGGAGTAGCCGGCCACTTTGTCCTTATCATTCTCGATGTACGTAAAATGCAAATTGTTTGCCTTCGGCTTACCTCAAACGAGACAGTTCTACTGAATTTGAAGCATGGAGCCTCTGCACCTTGTGATCATCCCGATGACCCTTCACGGAATGAATCGTTTTCTATTGTACGAGTTATGTAGAACTGTGTGTATCGATAGTGTTGTGGATTGAACGGTTTGTCTGTTAGGCTTCCTTTGAACAGATCCTTCGTTGCCGTCCGAACAGCGACGTCCTGCAGGATCTTGTCCGGATACGTACTGGTAGCGTTGTGCCCTCTACGCTGTTGCTGTTTTCATCGACGATTCTAACTCTGATTGACACTCTGCGGGTGCCAATGCAGGGTCCGTGTTGCTCAGGCAACTAGGACTACTTGAATCGTGAGCAGCCTCCTTTCGTTCTATCATACTCTCCTCTTCCATGCTTTCATCTTCGTCTTCATCTTCCGAGTCCTCATCATCCTCTTCAGAGTCGTCAAATTCTTCTTCAAATTGCGACCCGTCTAGTTCCCAACCCCAATGATTGCTTATGGAGTATCGCGTGGCTGCTTCTGATCCCGCGATCATGTAAGGTGGAAGTCGAACATCACCCTCGTATGCAGCAGGGTTCTCAGGAGAATCGTAGTAATTATCCTCTTCGTCAACGTCCTCTAGTGTTCGTCCGGTTGGCTCGAAATGGATAAAGGTGTTTGCATAGTACTTTCCTTTTAGGGGAAATGGTCGCTGGAAAGTGGATTGATGCAAGTGAATGATGCGTTGATTGATGCGTGTGTGGTTTCAAGATGGAACGGCGGGGTGAGCATTGAAACGGAAACTGTTTGCTTACTCCTTCCGTGGTAACAGACTTACGCCATGAATCACAGTACCACTCTCGTATAGAACCATATCACCGGGGCTCATTGAAATGTTCACAGCCTTGCCGTCGCGATCTGAACAGTGCACCAAAGACAAACGTGGTGAGGGAATGAGATCGAACTTTGCAAAATCAGCTTGGGATACTAAGAATTGCTTGTCAGGACGAACCATAGACTTCCAGAGGCCAATCTTCTTCCATATCCGGATCACTGGCAACATTCACAATGGCCGAACTAATCAATGGGTTTCGGTCCACGTGAGGGGCCAAGATGGATCCCTTGTGGTAGACTCGGATGCCATACAAGCTGGTAGGTCGGAGCTCTTGACCAGTCCATTCTTCGATAATCGGCTGTGCCAGATCCGAGACGAGTTCTGCCAGATCCAACCCCCCACCCAATTCGGGCTCGCCCAAGTTGTAGTAAGTGGTTTTGTGTTCCCAATGATTCACATAGGTGTGTCCCTTGGGCCACTTTTCCTCGTAGCCTTGTTTGTCCTTGTTGCGTTCCCAGTGATTCTTCAAAATACGGAACAATCGCTCGGGAGCTCGAATCTTGGCAAAGCCATGGGTTGTGTAGTTGAGAAGAGATTGTGGTTGATGACGCAGTTGAAGGATTCGATCTTCTTCCGTCTGATCACATCGGTATGCGTACTTTGCTCGGCATCCTGCAATCAAGTCTTCATAGAACTTTTGTCGGTCACCCAGCAAATCGCCACAGCTGTTGGCTTCATAGTCGCTATGAATGGGAAAGGAACAGTCCACGCCGTAGCTGGCAGCAGGTGGCGGTTGCTGCAGTTCTGGGTCAGTGTTGGTGGCATGTAGTTCTTCTGCGTTTCCCACGGGCGCCAACACTGTCAGCAAGGAGAGCGATAGCAAGCGCCGAGAAAATAAAGAAGACATTGTCGACTGAAAAGGATGCAGACAAAAGAGTTGAAGGAAGGGGGTTTGCGCGCTCTCCACGCTGATGTCAAGTTTATGCGAGGGAGATTGAATTGGAAGGTATCAAGGGTTTCCAAAGGATGCCAGGTCTGGTGTGCATTCCAATGCGAACTGCTCGAAGCTTCGTAAGAGGTGATCAGAGTGGCTTGCAGCTTGCACACCAAGAAAGACTACCGATAGAAGTCGACTTTGGGATTGGCTCAGTTGTACAACAACCTGAACCAGACTTTCATGCAAAACATGGATCCAGAGCCAAAATGTGAGCGCTTGGCAGCATCTGGCAACAATATAAATGAGAACTCTCTTGACAATTTTACTTAGAGAGATTGAAAATTTGGACTTAAAAGATACACGGTATTTAATGCTCGCGTCAACAGTTTGGGTAGCACCTCCTCCAAGGTCCGGCGGTGTTACGATGTACGAGGTGGTATCAGTAGGGTCTAGCTAGCTAGGAGAAACTGGAGACAGTGGTCCGGAGTCCGGAGTGGGGCCTCTGAGTGAGTGGGGCATTAATGGGTCCAGGTGTGGAGGCTGGAGATGGGAAAAGAGTGGGGCTTAGAGATTGAGCATGGGTACCGGTAGTTCCTGGAGTTGGTCCTAGTGTAGTGCAGTCCTGGAGTTGGTCCAAGTGTTGGTCCAGGAGTGGTAGACTGCGGCCTGACGATGGACCAGGGATGGGTCCGGGATTACATGTAGACCCTGGATTCATTTGGTCCAGGAATATGTCCTGAAGTTGGTCTGGTTATGGGATGAGTAGTGAGCGGCTGTCTACACTCCTCGAGATCGACGATGACCGCACTGATGGCGGAGGTGCGAAGACTTTCTAGGATTGGAACCACAACACAGTTCCAAAATGGTGACTATTTTTGGGTTCATAACAACGCAGCAAGTCTTCTTGTGCACTAGCTACCGTAGTGGCCTCATGAGTGTGCGAGAGAGATGTGATCAGCGATACCAGTACGATCTTTCTTTTGTTCACGCCTGCTCAGCCAGTTCGTCAACAGCCGGCTAAAGAAGCAAATGCATTCTCGGGCTGTACCGGTGTGGGCAGGTATGGATCACTACTGGACGAAGCTGGAAACTTGGCAGATAGAAGCAAATGACTACGACAGCCAAAGGCGAAAGCGTAGCCTTCTGGAAGTACCAACCAGGGGTTCTTTGCCGAACAGCCTGTCGAGGGGACGATGCATCCACTTACCTAACTCGAGACTCTACTAGATAGACGGACTACCTGCAGCTAGCTACCGATATTGATGACCAGCTGCCCCACGATACACCGCATCATTGGATTTCTCTACAGGAGAGAAACTAGGAGCAAACAGTATAGAACAGACACCATGCTTGAGAGATAGACGAGAAGCCCGGAGTATACTAAAAAGGGTTGGAACATGACTATCGTGGCTGCGTTGCTTTCGTCGCAGCCACTGCCAGTTCGTTTTTCGAGGAACGGGGCAAGCTGCACTACGTAGACTTAGCAGTGACCAGAGTTCCCTCAGCGTGCGTTGAAGAGGATGTAGAATGGTTCCAATGACTCTCTTTTCCGCGCCGTAAAGCAAAGAGGCCAAGCAGCAGACATGTGCCTATCCCGCCACTCTACCATGCATGAAATATCTACGGTGGCAGTGGTGTTCCGTCTCGGACCACGGCCACGAACGTGCCCTACTATTAGTGATTGCAACCAACCCTGCCTGGGATTGGTGCCACGGAAAAGACCATCGTCCATTCGTTTTGCTCTTGATGCGGTCGGCAGAACGAAGGACATGTCAGAACAATCAGTGCGGGCAAGGCGGGTTGGTTGTGTGACTCCCATCACCAAGCTGGGCCTCTCAAAATCTCTCAATGCGTCTAACCCTCGGAGGTTCCACTGAAAAGATCTATAGCCTTTGTTTAAACATGAATTTGACAAGAAGTAGGTACATTTTCACAGGCAGGTTTTACATTTTACAATGGCTGTCCCACAACTGCATTGTTTTGCGAATCCTACGGACGGCAGTACAGACCAATCGATGATGAGAATACCCTCCATTCCTCGATCCCTCTGGTGCCGAAAGCTCCCTCCCTTGCATTTGTTGGATCTCATTTGTTGTCTCTCCAGCAATTGAAACCCGGCCCAAAGAAAGGACGACGAGAACGTTCTATCACGCCAAAGCACAAGAGCCCAAGATAGCAACCCAATTCAGGCCCTCTCTTTACGAATCGAATCATCTATCAGTTCGGAGTAAAGTCATCCGCCAACAGCCTTCCGATCGTGGTCCAGTGATATAATTCCGATCAGCCGACTATAAACAAAGCGCAACAATAAGCAAACAAACGACGAAAAAGACAACAACAAGTGCAACAAGACAAGGCTATTGCGTTCTGCCACCTCAGTCCTTTGATTGCTACAACCAATTCGATTATCCAAGTCACGAGGCCAGGTATCTAGTATCATAAAAAAATCCGATACTGACCCATTTAGCAATTCTACCCTCGGAAAGAAACCATCCAGCAACAGGACACTATCTTCAGAATCCACTATCATCATGTCGGACATTGACGAAGATTGGGAAGAGTGGGACGGCAAGTCTCCCTTTTGGCATCACTGTGTGGCGGGTAGCACTGCCGGTCTGGCAGAGCATACCCTAGTTTATCCATTGGATACCGTTCGAACCCACATTCAGGTTTGTGCCAATTGCAAGTTCTCGCCTTCGTATCAACAACAGCAAGTCGTCAAGTCGACCGCCACGGCCATGCATCATCCTTCCTCGCAAATGCGTGGACGAATGCCGCTGCCGCCACAACAAGGGAAAAGCCACACACTGCCGCAGGGCATGTGGCAAACGATGCGATTTCTTATGAGTGAACCAGCCGTCTTGGCAGACGCCGCAACCACTACTACGGCCGAGCCACCCAAGCCGGAAGGCATTATGCGACTGTGGAGAGGAGTCCAGACCGTCATGATTGGATGCGTGCCGGCCCATGCCATTTACTTTTCGTCCTACGAAATGGTCAAGGCGTTCTTCACCAATAACGGCAATGCCGAATTGGCATGGTACGGTGGTATGATGGCGGGAGCCACGGCAACACTGGGACATGACATGATCATGGCTCCATTGGATACCGTCAAACAACGTCTCCAAATAGGACATTACCGAGGTAGCATGTCGTTTGCTCTACAGCAAATGGTACAAAAGGAAGGCATGGTAGCATTGTACCGAAGTTTCCCCATTACCCTCTTTGCCAATTTGCCTTATGGAATGATCATGGTCTCCACCAATGAAACACTCAAACAAATGTGGACCGACAACAATCATCAACCGCTAACACTCTCCACCACGCTCATGGCATCCGCCGCGGCGGGCTTTGTGGCATCGGCGGCCACGACACCCCTCGATCGGATCAAGACATTGTTGCAAACACAACAAATGGCACCGGCGTGTTGGCCGACACCACCGGCCCATTGTCCGCAGAAAATTAATGTGGCATCCGAAGAACGAGTCGTTCGGACGGGATACCAAGCATTGCAACACATTCTGAAACAAGAAGGGGCCATTGGATTGTTCCGTGGACTGGTACCGAGAGTCATGTCTCATACACCGGCGGTCGCCATTTCGTGGACTACCTACGAAACTGCAAAGTCGGTATTGTGGAAAGTGACACAACAATAGTAATAATGAAAGAAGAAGGATTCGACGACGAATACCAACCAGTGAAAGATCCCAAGTTTTGAGACGAGAATGCACGTAAAAATAACTAAAGATAAAGAGCGCAAAACAATTACAACTCTCAGGCTCGTCTTTGCTTGTAGGAGTGACAATCTGCGTTGTAGGAAACGGCGACATCTTCGCAGCGGTTTGAAAGAGGGATCGCCGAGAGAACTCTGGGTGTCAGCGCATCGTGAAACAATAATTCGGGAAGAGTATGGCCAGCTGGACTTCAGGGTGAGGTCCTTGTGCTTGCAGTCCAGAGCTGATAAGATTCATGTCATCCGTTTCATTGCGTCGCCGACACAAGAACAACGATGGAGGCGGAGGGAGCAGCGGCATTCGCACTGGGGGCGGCGAGTGCCGTGTAGGTGCATCTGCTGGCTGTGGTGCCTCAGGCTGCAATCTACACCAAGCTACCGTACTAGCGCAGTAGTTAGCCAGTGGGCCTGCAGTACCATACCTATGATAGCTAGCATTGCACGTAGCTTGACTATAAACTTCTGGCCCGTGTGATGAGTGCGTTCGACATTCAGATGGAGGACCACGGGATCCCTCCACCATGAAGCACGCTAGTTGGGCCCAAACTGATGAGCACACCTTCAGTCTCAGCCTTGGTGGTTCTATTCATGGTAGGGCCCGCAGCTCTCTTTCGGCCGGTCTCTCCTCTTACTTAGCCCATTATTTGTTGATGATGCGATGCTGTACCGGTAGATACGGAGCTGCTTTTACGCTTAGCTGCGGCAAAGGTAATCCAAACCGGTTTGCTCGCGCATCATCAGGCTTCAATGCCGTTAGGTGCTTGGCTGGCAGCCATGGCGTTGGCAAAGGGACAGGGCAACTCCGTTTCCGAGTCTGGGCTAGGCTACCTGGCGCTACGAGCTCCTAGCTAGCTTGCTGGCTACCTGGAGGGAGAAATAGCTCATTGGCTCATAGCTGTGGGAATTGGTTAGCTTGTTACTCTAGCTAGCTAGCTAGAACGTATCTTTCCTTCCAGATCCTACGGTCCCCGAGGTGCGCTGCAACGTACGGTACCGGTACCGGTACCACTATCCGCGAAGATTCTCTGAGCGTCATGGTCGCCAAAGTTGGGGACGCAACGGGATTGGTTTAAATGCATCAATCCATTGGCAATGGTTGAAAGACCAAAGAAGCAAAGCGGACAGGTACCGGCGACAATGAGCTATTAATATCGACATGGGTTCCATGCCAACTGTTGGGGTTCCTCTTCTGGTCTTGGTCTAGATATTTAGCTTCATGCTTGTACGTGTACATCTGCCGCATCCAGGAGTGCTGTACAGTAGATGGCTTTCAGGGTCTTTTAGCTCCAGGCTACCGAACCACCACTGATGAGAACTAATCAGGTACTGGTACGATAGATTTTAAAGCAACAGTGATTTAAATATCTTTAAAAGTGGGATGTGAAAAAGTAGTAGTAAGGGTGAGTTTGACATCCATCCTCTGGCATCAAAGCGGCGTGGGACAGCAGAAGGAAGTCTCGTTTGCAAGAAGAATCATGCCGCGTGCTCGGAGGGAAGAAAAGGCAGACCAGAACGGCTCTGGATGTACCAATATGGTAGTAGGTAGTTAAAGTAGTAGGGTCGGTTTTATCAAAACGACTTAGTGTGTCTGAGTCGCTGGTGGTGGGTGTTCGATCGATCGCTTAGGTTGAGATGACTCCATTGTTGGTTGCTGGAGGAGGCCCGCAGACAACAGGTGAAGTCTTGCAAGCTTCAGTAGGCTGAAAGGCTGACATGACCAAACAATCCGGTTCCACGCCATTGACAAGGTCCTTCATGCAATAGAAGGCCAGTGAGAAGTAGGCGTCGCAGTTGTGTTCGGGGACAGCAGCCTGTGCAGGGATGGCTGGGAAGCCGTTCTGGGCAGGAGTGGCAGGCACAGCAGGCTGATGGGGTACAAGGACGCTCTGGATTGCTTGGTACTTGTCATCTGGAGTGACGCTTGTAGGGTAGATAACATATGGGACTCCACCCATATCGAAATCACCGGGGTTACCAGCTGGGAGCTTGTAAGTTCCAAACAGTTGGCTCCTCTTTGAATTACAAGTTAGTTGGACATGGTCGACAACCTTGAGTTCACCGTGAAGAGAATCGGCAACGGTGTTCTTGATAGTCCCTTGAAGCTGACAGGACTTGTCCGTGAGACCTGTCACAGGATCTGTGTCGACCATGGTGTTGCAAACCAAACCAGCGGCCGTTTGCAGTCGACGTCTTCGTGTATCATCGATTGCGTCGATTTCGAATGAAACCACTTTGGCGGTTGTACCAACGCGCACGTTGGAGTCCTTGGTGAGGAGGTCACCCGAGGTGTCGACCTTCATGTCCTTGACAAGAGTGGCGACGGCAAAGGAGGTTCCAATGTTGGCCAAGGCGAGCAAGACGGAGAAGACGGTCAAAGCGATGACTCCCATCTTGAGGTTCAACGACTTTTTGCTCTCCGTTCGAAGGGCTTCAAGCAACTGTGAGGAGCGCTCTTGTTCAGACTGCAATGATTCAAAGATGACGCAGACCTTGTCGATCCCCAAGTAGCCTTTGTCTTGTGAGTCCATTCGGCGCAACGCACGCTCTGTTTCATCCAGGTATCCCTTTCCATTGCGGTCAAACATGGCAGATACTTCGGTCAGCCCTCGCTTCACCAAACTAGGAGACACTGGTGCAAACGATGTTTGTTGTCGAGGACGGTCTTCTTGAATCACTTCAAAGGTCTTCTCTTCGTCCATTTTCTCGTGATTGTGCATCATTTTATGTTATAAAGTTTCAACTATTCTGTGAGAGAGATGTGTTGTATTGTGAGATGTTGACGGAAGGGTGTGACAGAGGCGGAGTGGGCTTTGTTGGCAGTTTACTTGTGTGTTGTTCGTCTTTCAAGGCTTTGTGATAAATGTATGTGGTCTTTTGTAGCGGTTGAAATGGATCCTCTCATGCATGTGTGTTGCTGGCCACTGAAGTGTCGGCACCACCACAAGGAACGCTCTCTGTGCGCGCACTCCGGCTACTGAATAGGCGGAACTCAAAAGCCAGTATAGACTTTTCGTACTCACTTTTACAGAGAAGCAAATTTAAATCGAGCCTCCCAAGACCCCCTATCCCTAATTTGGAAACTCCGAGTTGAATTCCTCTGCAAGGAGTTAGAGGGCGCCAGTTCCGTTCGTCGACATCTCCAGGTGCCGTCCAGTCAAATCCTCACAGTGGGTCACAGAATTAGACAGCTGGAGCCAATGACCTAGTAGCAACGGTTACTTGGCCATTCCAAATTTGACACTCCGACGAAAATCAGAAAAAGACAGAACCCTAGTCGGTAAGCAGAGGCCTACAGATAGATTTAGAAAAGTGACATACATGGCCCACAGCGTCGTTAGTGGAACAGGCCAAGCATCGGAGGGAACTTCCGGAACACGTCACGCATCACACATCAGCACGGAAGGAGTCGACCACTAGCTAGCTACCAGTAGCACTGCCTCCGTGGCAAGCAACAAGCGCAATGATAACCAGCAAACTGAAGGGGGCTAGATCTGGATCTACTGGTACAGGTAGATAGAGATACCGGAAGCAAGTCACAGCAGCCTATAGTTTCGGCGAAGGAAACTGCAGGAACAGTTGCATGGTACTTTGTTTCAATGGTGGCATGCAAGCTGATCACGGGTGTGTTTTTGTTCCGGAAAAGCAGCTTGGCTACTTGACTTGATCTAGCTAGCGTAGCTAGCTAGTAGTTGCACTTGCAGAGCCCTTGATTCATTCGGCGGATGACCCGCAAGGTACGAAACCAAGCATGGCTACGCGCCGCACTGGACTTGATCCTGATGCACTCACTTCCTTCTTGAAGACCTTGAGATTGAACATTGAACGATTGAATCAATCATTCAGCGTATGAACTATTGAGTAATGCTTGCACCTCCCTCCTCCGCATCACAAACAAAAATGTCCGTCTCTGAGAGTTCGACTTGCAATAGCTGTTGCAATAGAGCTTGCTTTAGCCTGGAGCAGGATTTTCGCTGTGCACTGTGCTGGGTTTTCGCTCGTGAGTGGCTCCTGAAAGGAAGTCCATGTATGTCATATATATGTGTAGCAGTCGGTCAAGGTGTAGGTCAAGTTGCAGGTCCAGGGTAGCACCTGCAGTTTAAGCTAGGAGTAGAGTCTGCCATTGGACCTTTTGCTGGTCCTTTGGTAGGTTCATTGTAGGTCCAATTGTTCGGTTCGAGACAGACCAGTGGTTGGTAGTAGTCTGGATCCAAGTTGGATCCAGAAGATGGGCATGGAGATGGTACCAGTAATAGATGAGGGTTGATTCGGGGGTTATTAGGCCTTGTGTTGTGTCTCGAGCCGGATCGGCTGTCGGGAAAGGAGATGGACCAGGGTAGGTCCTGATGTGGCATCTGGAGTTGGTCCAGGGTTAGGCCCCGGTGTTGGGCCCGGAGTGGGTCCATGGGTAGGGCCTGCAGATGGACAGGTGTGGGGACTAGAGATGGACCACGGGATATGCGAGGATGTGTGTGGTCACGGGCTTGCCTTGGCTCCAGGACACACGATTTCAGCAAAGACGTACTGAGGATAATGTACTGCTGCGCCATGCGTAATTGATAAGTTATCCTACAAGCTAGCTAGTCAATGAGTTCACCATTAGCCAGCTTGCACGCTCACATTATCAAATCTCATTGTGATGTTCAAGCCAAACTTGTTACTAGCTAGCGCAAGAAGAGGAATGAGTAGAATCAACCTGGCTGCTGATGCTAGGCTAGTATCAGCAGTCATGTTGATTCTACTCCTTCCTCTTCGTCTTGCGCTAGTTGTTGTTGCTCTTTCTGTCGCTGCTCTTGCAACATCTCACGATACTCTGCGGCGGCCCTATTCCATCGAAAGACTCGTTGTCGTTTATACTGATTGTACTTTTCTTGAACGTGTTCCCAGCTGCCATGCTGCTCTAGCATTCGTTCCACTGTGGCTTGTGCCGTCGATTCGATTTGTAGCAGTGATGAAAGTACCCCCGCTCGTTGAACAATGGCATTGTACCGTGTCAGAGATAGGACTTGTTTGCGAGGATCAAATCCCGCCCCGTGATACCAATTATAGTCGTGATTGTAGACGCAGACCGTGTCCCTCCAATCCGGGCCATAACATCGATCGAGGTACTCCCCGCACTGTTCTCGATTCGGTCCCCACACCCGAAGGAGATTGTTGCTGTCAAATGTGTAGAGAGACCTTGGAAATACTTCTGGTTGGGATGGAAAATGCCGATCTCCTTCTGGCAAGGGTGACGGTCGTGGAAAGACATCGACTTCCAACATGCCATTCCAAAATAGGAGTTTGGCCACGACATGACCATTCCAAGTTCCCTTTCGGGGAATGAATCCGGAATAAAAATCATCGACGGGTAGTTGGGCAATACGTTCCAGATCGTGCTGGTAACATTCGATATCGACGTCGTCGTCGTGCGGGATGAGCCCGCCGTGTCGAATGGCCCCCATCAATGTCCCTCCACAAATCCAATAGGGAATATTATTATCTGCTTGTTGAAATAGTTCGTGAATTTTCTGGAGCATGGCGAGTTGAGCCGTGTGAAGAAACTGGTAGAGTGTTGGATCCATGGGGACCCATTTTTGCCACAATTCCAGTGCGTCTGCTGGATCCGTCTCAGATATTGATTCTGGCTCCTTTCTCAACTTTGGATGGTCCCCTTCCTCTTCCTTCTTCTGTGGGCCACTGCTGTCATTTTTATTGGGATTTTTAGTCTCAGATTCCGTGGTGTCTTGGAGGTCTTCGGAAGCTGTGGCATGTGCAGCATTCATCATAACCTTCAAGACCTTTGAAGGGGGGGTGAAGCGGCAGCTTGATCAATGGGAGGGGAGAGACGAGATGACAAATGGCGTGAAACGACCAAAATTGATGACGTCACTGAGAATTTCGGTGTCAGCGAAAGAAGAGCCCCAAAGATCCAGCGATCCCAAACCAACCCGTTTGGTTCTCTCTCTTCCCTCAAAACAAACTTGCTTGGACAGAAAGAAGGCAAGAGAGATACAAACATAATAGAAGAAGTCCACAGCACTGTATTAGCTAGCTACCGTAGCCATGGCGACAACCACTCCCAGTACAGGACGGCCCAATGAGTCTGAGATTGAGACGGACATTACCATTTACGGCGCGACTAGCTTTGTTGCTCGTCATATCTTGATGTATCTCAAGGACGTCGGCCCGTCGCTTCCCCGCAAACTCACCATTACATTGGCAGGACGGAACGAATCCAAACTCCAAAAGATTCTTCAAGACAACAACAACACTGACACTTCTAATAGCAATAACAATATCTCCTTGGATATCTTTGTGGCGGAAAGTACCGACGCTCCCGCCCTACACACCATGGCGTCGCGCACCCGCACCATTATCAACTGTGCCGGTCCTTTTGAAAAATACTCGAGTGGCGTCGTCAAGGCATGCGCCGACACTGGCTGTGATTACACGGATATTACCGGAGAAGTCCATTGGGTCGGTGCCATGCGGGTCAAGTACGGAACGGCCGCCGCCAAATCCGGAGCCCGCATTATATCGCTGTGTGGATTTGATTCCGTTCCCAGCGACTTGTCCATTTTTGCCGCTGTGCAAGCCTTGCGCGCAAAAGTACCCGACGCTCAAGTAGAAACGGCACGAACGTGGCATTCCGTGTTTGGCATGGCCGGAGGTGGAACTTTGGCGACCATGCATCAGATGCAACCCGATATTGGCCGGTGTTTCTTGGACAGTAGCAACAACAATTCACTGCGTCCGGTTCCCTTTATGCTATTTGATCCACTCGTCTTGACGCATCCCGAAACGGTTCGATTCAATCCGGATCATCAAGACGATCGAAATCGCATGGCATTGGCCGAATGGTGGAATCTATTGCCGTATCCACATACCATTTTCAAACAAGGAGTCAGCATTCCCTTTTTCATGGGCGTGTGCAATTCCAAAGTGGTTCATGCCAGTGCCCTGGCATTGAATTATGGACCCAACATTTCGTATTACGAACGATTCTTACCACTGGGATTCGAATTGACACTGGGATTTGGACTCTTTTCCACCATTCCCAGTCTCATCATTCTGTTTGCCATTGCCATGGGAGGATTGATCCTACAAATACCCATTCTCAGTGATTTACTACTCAAAGTGTTTGCTCCGCCGGGAACCGGTGCTTCGGATGAAATGTGTGCCAAAGGGCATGCCGAAGTCTATGCCGAAGTCAAGGCACCACTGTCGGTAGCCGGCAAGGTTTCGTGTGCCAATGTTTACATGGAGTTCCAAGGAGATCCCGGCAACATGGTCACGGCACAGTGTGTCGTCGAATCGGCATTGAGTTTGGTACTCGATCGCGACAATTTGCCACCACGCAGTAAAGACGGGTTTGGGACACCAGCTGAGCTTTTAGGGCCCGTATTGCTACAAAGATTGAGGAACACAAAAGTGCGGCCGGTGACGGTGAAAACCAATGTGCGAAAGAGTGAACGAGAGCACGAGTACAAAGTGTACATTTTTTAGTTAGTTGTTAGTAATGACTATGCATACGAGAAGCAAGGGTGTGTCCATTGACTTGGTGACAATACATTACTAGCGAGCGTACGGTAGTAACTAGATGCTGTACCTGAGCTTCCATGTCTCGTACTACTAGCTATCTAGCACTAATGCCATCCTCGCACTGGTGGCCACTCTCTGAAAGAAGCTAGCTAGTATGATGGAGTCACTTTCTAATGGTAGGCATGCAGCCAGAAAGAAACAAAAGGGCTCCTACAGTATTCCAAAATACCGGTAGCACTCGTGGTGCACACCCCTGTACCGTACGGTACCGGTACCTGTACCGGTACCAGTACCCATCTGAAATTTTCAACCTGGAATTTTTACCGACCGGTACCATGAGAAAGCCAAGATACCGTTCACACCATCCCCCAAGCTCTTTCGATAGAAGATGGCGACGGACCCTCTATCACCAGCCATTGGACTCCAAGAGGCCATCGATAGAGCCGGGTTTTCTTCGTTCCGGTGCATTGCTGATCTCGGCTTTGTCAGTTGGCGTCCTCCTCCAAGGAATCGAGGGAAGGGAGCTCCATATCGGTACAAATCATTGTCCAAAGCCACAGCGGGCCAAGTCAGGAATTTCACCGTGTCGGGGGAGACTGCTGCCCCGCCCTCGTTGGTGGATTCTATTGCCAACATTACAGTGCCCATTACTTTTCGTACAAACCTCCCGAGACAAGTTGTGGCACATAGGTATCCGTACGGCCAGGTTGGAGTGGCGTCCCTGTACCATGCTGCCAATCATTCAGCACGAGTTGACTTGGAGACACTGGACTTTTTCTTTGGATGCTCTGCATTGGAGGTTCTCTCGGCAGAGAAAAAGATTCGCCACATGGTGCCATACTTGGTCCTCAAGGTGCCGGGCACCAACATGATAATGGTCCATTACGACCTCGGCAAAATCCGACAGGACTACTCTGTCCCGGGCTTTCAATTTGAACGACTGGTGACGGGGCAGCCCATGAGTGCTCGCCACAATGTCGGGTTCACAGAACATGTTCAGGTGATGCAGATTGGCCAGTATCGTGTGTTGATGACAGCCGAAGCCGACGCAACAACGAGCGCGGGAGCACAACAACATCCCGTCGAAGTCAAACTCTTACAACAAGGATACGGTGGAACCAAAGTCTTCTTTCAAATGGTGGGAAGTGGAAGCCTTACGCTGTGCAAGGGCAAGAATCGCAAGGGAGTGTTGACCAGCGTCCAAACTGTGCCCTTGTCGCGTATGGCTGATTCGCTTGCAGAAAACAACGATACCGCCTCTCTGGAACAAAAGATCATTCGCAATATGGAACGTCTCAAGGAATGGGACCGGAAAGGCTGGTTTGCCGAAGGCAAAGCCTACCGTTTGGATTTCAATGAAGCCGGTGTCATGGAACTGAATGCGGTATCGCGGAGGGACACATTGCTGCCACCCGACGCAGTGGTGAAAGAACTTCTCGCAACAGCACCAAAGTGATTGAATGCTATCCTCCTTTGTGTCTTTTGTCGGGATGGTCTGACTTTACAGAATTCTACACTACCATTAGCACAACATCTAGCTAACACCTGCACCTCGAGAGGGATTGTATGTGCATGCACCGCGTATGAATGCTCTTGAACTTTTTTGTTTCAAACAGCCACTACTCCTCACCTCCAAAGAATTTGCCATGAATGAGCTGTTGCTGCTTTCGCAATGCCCTTTTGTCTTTCCTTTGCTGTGTCATGTCTCGGATGAACCCACAAAAGGCTTTCTTTCCCGAGAAAAGAGTAACTTCCTGCACACCCAGTTCCACCTCCAACTCTGTCCCATCCTTCCTCCGCGCTTTTACCTGTCGTTTTTGCCCAATCACTCGCTTTTGTCCCGTTTCCATGTATCGTTGCAGGTAGGCATCGTGGTTTTTGGCATGGCCATCGCCACAAATAAGTGAAATGTTGCTTCCTAAAAACTCTTCTCTGGTGTACCCAAACATGTTGCAAGCGGCGTCATTTACGATTTGTATGATCCCCTGCTGATCAATTTCCACCATTCCATCAAACGAAGCATTGACCATGGCCTGTGCCAGGGCTTGTTTTTCCTGTAACATGGCTTCATGTTGCTTCAAGAGTGTCAAGTCTTTGAAGAATCCACAAAAGAAGCGATTCCCGGTGGAAACATCTTTGATTTCTTGAATGCCCAACTCACAAGGCACTTCGGTCCCATCCTTCTTTTTAGCCGTTACCTCTCTCTTCTTACCAATAATACG
>CAICTM010000432.1:0-67343 GCA_903772945.1 Seminavis robusta | reverse complement strand
AGGGAGATTGAAAGGGATGGCGAGGAATCCTGTCCATGACACAAGAAAGTACATTGAACTTGTCAAGGCCCAGTATGTATCCTTGTTTGGGGAGAACATCCACTAAGGTAACCATCCAGTGGAGAAGAACGACACACCAGAGCTTGATACCTCTCCTCTCCTGGATGATGTATGGGATCTCAAAATACCAGTCCCTGATTGGAGCATTGCAATGGGCAATTCACTTGGGAGATTTGATATTGCAGTCTCTGTAATGTCTATGTCGTCCTTCAGGGTGGCACCCAGAGTGGGGCACCTGGAAAGACTCAAGAGGATCACTGGATTCTTGGTCAAGATGAACCAGCAGGAATCAGGATCCCACCAACGAGCCAGACTAACTCCAACTGGAATACCGAACCTACGATTGGAAAGGACGGTCTATGGGGAGGCACAGGAGGAACTCCCAGTAATGCCCCACAGCCAAAGGGCAAGCGGTAGTATTGACGACCTATGTGGATGCAAACCTATACCACGATTGGTGAATGGCAAGGCAGTCACTGGTGTACGCACTATGTGAACCAGACCCCATTCGAATGTTACTGCAAGAAGCAAGCTACTGTGGAAGCAGCCCAATACGGCTCTGAGTTCGTTGCTGCTAGGGTTGCCACCAACAGGCCATTGCAGCCAGAGTTACACTCAGTATCTTGGTGTGGAGGTAAAGGGGCCAACATACATGTTTGGCGACAATGGGTTGTGGTGACAGTTCACCCAGCCCCATTCGCCCCAAGAAGAGACATCACGCCCTCTCCTACCACTCGTCAGAGAAGCCATTGCCGCAGGGACCATCTCGTTTCATCATCTACCGGAGCAATCAACCCCGCAGACATCTGACGAAACACTGGGGTAACTCCCAGATATGGCCCATCCTGAAGGCAGTTCTGTTCGGCAAGGAGACACAGCTGATCTCCTAGACACCACCATGGACACATCACATGGTGGGGAGCGATGAGTGGAAATCCACGTGAATTCCATTGTGGTGCGAAGCAGCTGTGCTGGTTTAGCCAGGTGGAAGAATCGCTGTGACATCTTGTATACTCCAACAGTAGGGTCAGCAGTGCAGCCATCTGGCAAACAGAAATAGCTGAGGAACTCTATATACCCAAGGATGATGCAGTTCTTCAGCCAAGACCAAATAGAAAGTTAGCTTGCCAGCACCAGCCAAATGAGATGCAAGAGAGCCAAAGCTGCATGGCTGAGTGCTGTTCGAGGATTTTGTGTTCAGTTGATTTAGCATAGTTTTAAAAGAAGAAGAAGTAATGAAAGGATAGTTGACCAGATACAGCCTCATAGCACTAGTTTCCCCACAGTTGAAGCCTTCCTGTGTGGATTGTGCCAAGGCAAAGAGTGAGTTGTTCAATCATTGCTGTGGAGATTGAATAGCAGTGGCAGCCAGCTTTGTGGCTGGCCCATTCCCACTGTCAGAGGAGTGAGGCTCCAAGCAGAGCTCTCCACTCCAGCCAGCTCTTTGTGCATCTACCCTGACTGGATCTCATCGCGCATCACTTCATGCACATAGCCTTTGTCTTCAGCAAAAGCAATGGTAGCTCATCATCTTCGCTGTCGCTGTCATCTTTGCTGTCCTCTCCCACAACCAACTTCATTCATGCCTTCTTGATTGTTGCATTGGCCTTTGAAGAAAATGCTGATACATGTTCCTCATCCTCATCCGCGTCACCATCCTTGCAAATGGTACCGTTGTATTGTTTTGCACAGAGTTTCTTTAGTCCCAGTTTTTGTGCTGAGCTACGTGCCCATCTTTGACTGCCCTTCAACTCGTTGGCAATCTTCGCCCACGAGAGTGGAGGCTGCGTCTGTGTTACGAGAGCTCAGAATCGGCTTTCGTAAGTGCTTGCCGGCTTTTGGAATATTGTGGGGTTGTACCCAATGACTGCTGCGACAACGTTCCATTTCCGAGTCTTGATTGCAGCTGCAAACTTGCAGTACATACTATTGTCGTGGCCATGGACTATTTTGGTGTGATCGTGCTTATCACACTCTGTTTTGAGCACCATAATTTCCTCAGAACAAAATGCAAGTTGCTTCCAATTTGGAGGAAGTCTATTCTCCGCCATGACAGTTTTGTATTCTGCATTTTTCTTTTACTATTTCAAAATACGGATTAATACCGATTAATACTGGTTTGTGAAATCTACTTATCAATAAGCGGAAAATCCGCTGTTAATTGACCCTGATCCACCAGGATATACATTCGGGCTTTCTCTTGGATGTCTCGGAGTCCCAGCACTGTGCTATGCATCCAAAAGTTATCAAGGTATTCATGAAGAGGGCAATCCCGTTGTCGCATGTAGTGCCACTGAAAAATCAAGAGTTCCACAAGCCACTTCAGGATTACGGACTTTAAGGTTTGTTCTGAAAAGCCACGATTTCTTGTAATTGTATCTGTGCAGAACCTTGGACAAATCCTTATCTGAAAAAGGACACAGTGCACAACAAGATGGTTCTCATCAATCCCATAGTGAGCAGTGTTCAAAGCGGAAGTAATCACACAAGAGGGAGTGATATGGGTCTCTCTTGGCCCTCATGTAAACTTCTAAGAATGCCCCAATCTCCACACAGCTAGGCCTTGAGGAAAGCGCTTCGGATCACTTCCATAGAATTGCAGAATCCAAAGAATTGCTTTTCTCTGTTGATCGATTGGAACCCATGGGTTTTCTCCCTGCCTCTCTACCCATGCAGACCACAATCGAGAAAACACACTGCTGATCTTCTTCATGAAATTCTTGAGTATTTGCTGATACCCAAGCTGAATAGCTCATTCTCTAGATGATTCCATGTACATGGTTGGAAGCTGTGCTTCATCTTCATCTTCATCTTCTGCTGAGTCAGCATCTGAGTCATCTCCATCCTTTCGGGTCAGAGCGTGTCCTGGTGGCAACCAAAAAGAACTGGTAGAAGACTTGTAAAATTGAAACTTCTTCTGCATCATCAGTTTCCACATCAGTGCGGTCAGGACAGAGGTAGAGATCTCTCAGAGGTAGCTATATGAAAGGAATTCTTCACTTCCATATCAGCACGTTCAACTAGGAAATAGCCCAGGTTCACCCACTGGTTTAACACAGACAGCATCACCACTCGGCTTTGTCTTGTTGTGTTTTTGAAAGTTTTCCTCAATCTCAGACAATAGATGATTGATTCCCAGCAGGTACTTGTTTGGAAGCACCATCAGATGGGTCCAATGCTCCATGTCCAGTCTCAGAACTTTGGCAAGAACATGGGAGGCGGACGGGAAGGATGAAAGAGCAAGTCCTCTTGACAAAAACAATGCAAGCAGTATTTGCAATTTTCTGGATCACCGTGTCCCTGGCACAAAAGTTTTGGATACATCCTACAGTTGGTGCCAGGTCGGCCCACAACAAAATAATCGGCGCAGCCTGCATCCGCACGAGCCTTGTTGGTAGGTAGTACCATCCTCCAAATATATGCAATCATAGTACACCTTCATTTCCCCATTATCCATAGTTACATGAACTTCTGGAAAGGAGTATCTTTTTGATAGAGGAAGTTCATCAACATGAGTCTTGTCGTGAAGGCCAGTACATCCATTGGGCCCAAAATGGCAAGAATGAGAGCATTTGATGGTCATGCCTAGGAAGTTACTGACTCTCTTCAAAGATAGAATTTTCTTCTTCATGTCTTTAGTGAGTTCAACCGATCCATACTTATCAGGGTGTTTATCTTGATTTTCAAGGATCAGGACTGGCAACATACCATTGTCCTCAGGCATATCTTTTCCCTTAAGGATGCGACACAAAGCTGTTCTCGCTTCAGACCAGCATCGACCTGAACAATAGAGGAAGCGTAGCCATAGGAGATGCGAAAATGGCTACTTGCAACCTTGCAGCCCATAAAGTTCATCAACTAGCAATGTTTGCTTGAAGCTGTGGGAATGCATGAATTAATCATTATATGGCGGACAGCTTGTACTAAATCAAGTTCATCACCATCGCCATCGCCATCCTCATCGTCATTGCCATTGATCATTTCCATCATCACCATCATTGCCATCATTGCCATCATCACCATCTTCATGAGCACTGGAGTTGCTGCTGTTGTGATTTGATCTCCTTGTTGCGTCGTTTGGTTTCAGCATATTTGGCATGGGCGGATTGACGTCGCTCCATATAATATCAATAGTGATATGGGTGGATCGCAGTAGCACTATTAAGTATATCATAAGGAGGAGGAGAATTTTCATTGGAATCTAGGTATGCTTTGAGCTCTCGTTGCGCAACAAGCAACCATTCCTCACAATCATCCAGGCTAATAGATTCCAGTTTTTTTTTTTTGCTTGGTCTTCCAGTTCCAAAACTCTGTTGAGAACAAATGCAGCAACCAGCATTACGTATCTCTGACTTGGATTTGGAAAAGCTTTCAGCGGGATTTTGTAAAATTAGAGACATTGTAGCCTGCTTGCTTACATGTGTCCTTGTAGGTTTGCCAACGAATAATAGGAATAAGATCACCGGCCTCCTTATTTGTCCGGCTGCTGGCAAAACTACATAGGGGGATCACTGTTGTTGGCTAACCGCACTTCATTTCCCACTTCATTTTGATAGCGATTTTGAGAAAGGAGACACTAGCTAGCTATACTACTATAGTTCCGTACTTCTGAATGGGAAAATTGCTACGATAGGTAGCTGTTGGTTAACATTGTAAGATTTAAGGCAGGAAGGTTCGGTCTGAGGCCGGCTTGAATCTTTTTACACACCGCTAGCTTACATTCTGAATGTGTCACATCCAGCTCGCAATAAAGCACTCATCTTCCGTACGACGTATCGTGGTACCCCTTGCCACCATGGTAAGTGTCCTTTTAGAAGCATATCAGGGATCAGAGAATGTTACTAACAGGATGAGTAACGGAGGACTGGCGACGGAAGCTGTGGCTTGTAGTTACGGCAACTGTGTCAGGTTCGGTGAAAACAAGTCAAAGTGGTCGAACTAGCCATCGACCAAGAGTTGAATCTCTCAGTCTCCCATAATCGAACTTCGAAAGTCACCAAGGAAGCCTGCAGTGAGTCTATTCCTAGTATGGAAGGCTTCGTTTAAGACTGGGCAATTGGATATCCGGATCGTTGTGCTGCTTCAACAATTGAATTAAGTCCAATCTGGAAGCAAGAAGAGTTCAGTGGGGATGGGGCCCGTCAACTCATCCTCTAGATCGAGATAGTACACTGGTGCAAAGCATAGTAACACCCAGCTGACAACCTTACACTGAATTTTGGAGCAGGCCTAGCTGCCCAACTCCTTCCACCTCATGCCTGGCAACCAACATGCATCATAACAGCAGCATGCCTGTGGCATCCAAACAGCCTGCCCCAGGTCATATTCATGGCCTTTAGGATCTTGGTGTACAACATAATGCGTCAATTTCCAGTTAGTAGCACGCTCACTTCGAACTACGTTTAAAGCCGGGTAAACATTTAGAGACAGATTTTGCTAGCTGGCTGAACAGTTACACCCACAGTCCTTGACCGAGCAGGTTACAACAAGAACTGGATCTTCATTTGCATTGCAAAACCATGGACAAAGCTCCATTGGAAGACTGTCATTCAAAGCATTCCGATGCAGATAAACCGATGTTAGGTTTGATATGAGACCCAACTCTGATGGCACATGACCTGAAAGGAAGTTTGCAGACAGGTTCAACTCTTCCAGATAGACCAAGTTCCCAAGCTCTGAGGGGATCTCTCCAGTCAACCAGTTGTTGTATAGATAAAGCTGGAACATAGTTGACAGTTGACCCAACTCAGAAGGAAGAGGTCCTGCAACGGCAGTGCTGTGGATGCTGAGCAGTTGCAAGGAAGAGAGTGAGCCCAGTTCCGAGGGCAGTGTGCCAGACAAGCCTGAGTTGAGAAAGAGACTCAAAGAAACAAGGTAGGATAATGATGACAAAGAGCTTGGTATTGTCCCTGATAGCAGTAAGTTGCGTGAAAGATCCAATTCAAACAGTACTGGCAACAACCCAAGCTCCGGAGGAATAGTTCCAGAAAGGCGATTGGATTGCAAGTCCAGATGTCTCAGATTTGTTGCATTGCCCAGGGTGCTTGGAATGGTGCCAGAAATGGCACATGCCCCCAGAAACAAGGACCAGCATGTTGTCATCAAACCAAGTTCCGACGGCAACGTTCCTGTGAGAAGTCGATTTCCAAACATTAATACTTGGCTCAAATTAGACAGGGCATATGGGCTTGACAGAGGCTTGATCTGGCCAAACTCTGTTGGGATTTGACCTGAGAGTTCATTGAAATTCAAACCTAGAGACCCCACTTCTAAGTTGCCAATCTCGCTGGGAATGCTTCCTGAAAGAGAGTTTCGAACAAAACTCATAATTCCAACAACGTAGCCTAATATTGGGGGTTCTGTTCGGAATCGAAATTGGCCAATTTCTGTCGGAAGAGATGAGTTGAGTGAGTTCAATCCAAAGCCAAGAAGATCCAAAGTGGACAAGCGGAACAGTTCACTAGGGATTGGGCCAGACAACAGGTTTTCCGAAAAGTCAAGGGTTTCAATGGCAGGCAGTTTGCCAATCTCACTTGGCACAAATCCAGTAAGTGAATTACCACTTAAGTGAACTAAGACCAATCTGGAAAGCAAGGATAGCTCGCTCGGGATTTGCTCTGAAAATAGATTTCTGCTAAACAGAAAGGTCCCACAAGATGTCAGATGACCAATCTCCGTTGGCAAGGGTCCTGTGAGTTGATTGTCCCACCCCCAAAATGCTCCCAGGTCTGTCATGGATATGAGCTGGCTTGGGATTTTTCCAGTGATGAGGTTCTGAGAAAGCTGTAACCAAGAAAGTTTCTCAAGGTTTCCAATCTCAGTTGGAATGGTTCCTCGAATTGAACTGTCTTGCAGTGTCAGGTGCAACAAGTTCGATAGCACCCCAATGGTTGTTGGTATGGTAGACTCCAACGAGCAGCCATCCAGATTCAGTGTTCTGAGACCCGTGGCATTTGACAAGTCAGGAATCGGACCAGAGAACTTGTTGCCTTTTGAGATCAAATGCTCCAGATCTGTCAATAGGGACATCTCGCTTGGTAGATTCCCGATTATCCCATGATAGGAAATTAATGGCTCAAGATAGTCTAGGGTTGGAGTGTTCAGTCCCAAGTGAGTCATACGGCTGAGTTGCCCTATTGCCGTTGGAAGGGTACCAGACATGAATGTGGTCGTCATTCGTAGAATACTCAGGTTTGTCAATAGACCGAGTTCAGATGGAATGGTGCCTTCTGTAGGGGATACAATGACAACGAATTCTTCTAGCTGAGGCATTGCCCCAACTTCGGTTGGAATTGAAGACAATGTGCTGTCCAAGAGGGTGAGCATATTGAGTGCTGGCAAGCTGAATAAGACAGTTGGGAATTCAGTCTCATTCAAAGTGAGGCTAAAGCTCAGGGATTCCAGGGCAGACATCTGGCTCAGTTCATTGGGAATAGTTCCGGTCAAGCTGTTGCTTGCAATCCGGAGTGTCTCCAATGCAGTCAACTTCGTCATAGATGCTGGAAAGGTGCCAGATAGAACGTTGTCATGCAAATTGATGGATCTTACGTGGGAGAGAAATGACACATCCGGAATTGTCCCAACTATCATGTTGGTGTCGAACGCAATCGTACCCAATTGCGTCATCTGGCCAAACATTGAGGGGAGCAGATCTGACAACGAATTGTTTCCTAGCTGGCAATTTTGGATAAGAATTGCATCCAACTGGGAGAGAAGGCTCAGTTCAAGCGGCATGGAAACATCAATATCTCCCAAAAAGGACAACGACAGAGTCGTGAAGCGTTCATCTTCCGAGCAAGAAGAGATGTTCTCTTGCTTCTCTTGGTTCAATCCAACAAACAGTCCATCCGATAGTTGCGAAGAGTCAACATAATTGGCCGAATACCAGTCACACTCGTTTCTGTCATACAAGAGCCAATCATCTTGGATAAGTTTTGGCCATTGTTCGCCTCCAAAGGCATAAAAGAATGTGACGAGCGCAAAGAGCTGCTTCTTCCTCCATTCTGGCATTGTATTCAAATCCGGGTGTTCCGCAAGCCAGTTGTAAGCCTTTGTCTGGGCAGAGCTCGGATTTTGCAAGGCCAACATTGTGAATTCTGGTAGGTCCATGAGGAGTGCTGTCGGTGCACCACTAGGAGACAATGACGGTTCCGGTGATTGCGGTGTTTCGTCGTGGACGGAGACCTGGTCTTCTGTAGTAGCAATGATAGAAGTTTCAGCATTTCGACCAATGGTAAGGACCAATGCCGCCACGATTCCACCAATGAGCAAGAGAGTGACAATCAATAGCAGAAGTAGGACTCGACGGCGCTTCATTTCGGTTTCTTGTTTGAGTCTTTGGCGTCGAATGAGATCTTCTTCGCTCAGTGCTGTGGCTTGCTGCAAGTCAGTTTCTTGATCTTGAACGGGCCGGGCATGGACAAGGTTGTCCTCATTGTCATGGCTGGATGTGTTTCTTTGCTGTGTCGCTGTTTCTTCATCATCTAAGGCCAACAGGGACTGATGTGTTTCGTTATTAACCAGAAGGGCCTGTTGGTCCCTTGCATTTGCAGCACTACCGCTCTCGTAGCTGTCGCTGTTGTCGCCATTGTCGCTGTTGTCGTCCTCTGCGAGATTGACAGGATTGGGATAATGCGCATGGGGTTCGTGCATTGTGCCCTCTTCAACATCTGATTGGATGCTTTGGTATTCCTGCTGGTCTTCGTCCTCCTCAACCCTTGCCCTGCCGGTAACAACCGGTGGCAAGGACCGGCGTAGCGGTGCCGTCTTTTCCCTGAATTCATGAGGGGTTCGTTGAAGGCCTCTCACATGTTTGTTTCCAGCATTTAAACTGGTAGATGTGGAATCATTGTGAAAAGACGTGCGTAGTGGTGCCGTCTTTTCCCTGAATTCATCAGTGGTTCGTTGAAGGCCTCTCACATGTTTGCTTCCAGCATTTAAACTGGTAGATGTGGAATCATTGTGAAAAGACGTGCGTAGTGGTGCCGTCTTTTCCCTGAATTCATCAGTGGTTCGTTGAAGGCCTCTCACATGTTTGCTTCCAGCATTTAAACTGGTATACAAGGAATCATTGTGAAAGGACGTACGTAGTGGTGCTGTCTTTTCCCTAAATTCATCGGGGGTTCGTTGAAGGCCTCTCACATGACTGCTCCCAGCTGGCTTTGAACTGGTAGACGAGGAATCCTGTCTCTGGTGTGAGCTTGAGTTGGATTCCTCTACTTCTTTCTCATCTTCTTCATGGAAAGAAGGGACCAGCTCTTCTTGCATACTACCTAATGCTCCACCTTCTTCCAACGAATCCACGTCGACTGTTGCTGAGTTGAAACAAGCCTGGAAGGAGGAGATCGAGCCGCCGCCATCACCTGCAACGAGAGCCGCCCCAGCTTCTCTCGTGGTAGCATCAGTGTCGAGCTCCGCACGGACATCCTCCGAACGGACATCTTCCTCCTCATTGTCGATGAAATAGCACGGAATCCTTCGCCCTGGTGGCTCCATTGTTGATGATATGCTCTAGAGATCTCGTTTGTTATTTCGCCGCGTAATAGTAGAGTGCCGATACACACACCGATATCTAAATTTTGTGGTCTCAGCTTTGACACTCGATCTTTCGGTCGCTTCTTCGGTAGCAAGTGTGTACGCGGACAATGAGCGATGCGCTCTCAGTTATTAAAACACTCAATTTCAGGGAATTATTTGTGCATCCTCGTAGGTACTGGTACTCAGAGATTTAAATCACAACATGGCTCAGCCAGGATCACGTCTGGGGGATGCAGGAGCAAACGTTATGAGCGATTCATTCAGTTAACACTCAATTTCAGGGAATTATTTGTGCATCCTCGTAGGTACTCAGAGACTTAATTCACAACATAGCTCAGCCAAAATCACGTCTGGGGATGCAGGAGCAAACGTTATGCACCAGTTTTGTTAACTCGCGCGCATGCTTCGTCCTCAATGTAGTTTGTGAGACCTTCGCACGCGACCTAATCCACTCCGGTTTGCGGGCCAACACTCTCAACAACACACATCTGCTGCTACTGTAGCTAGGATCAGGCACTACTAGAAGGAGGAGTCAAGAATGTGGGCGTTGAAGCAGCTTGTCAGGTTAAGGTGATTGAAAGTCACACCACAAGATTGGGGTGATTGCTTGCAATTTGAACCTACTGATTCCAAATAATTCCCCACAAGATATGCCTACACGCATTCGTGTGCCAGAGTGTACCTGCCGGCAAATAAATTGACACAGGAGGCGCAGCCCCACCACCATTAGAAGTGACTCACCCTTGGGTCCTGTTGCCTATATGAGTTCATTGCCTGTAGATATTCAACGGGGTAAGCCTTGTAGGGCGGGATTGCGGGATAACCAAACTGCTTCTCACAAATCGTGCCCATCAGAGAGAATGACTCCAAAAAGGGGGAATCTCGTGATTACCCCATGTGAAGGTTCACTACATGGGCCGGCCTGGGCATTCCGTAGAACATTCTCAGTTGAATTTGTCTACGGCTTGGAAGCTTGAAAGAGGAGCCACAGTAGCTAGCTAGCTAGAATAGATCCACTCGTCGATGCCGAGGCTGAGGAATGTTGCCCGTCCCGAGGGAAACAGACTAGCGAGGAACACGAGGTGGGGGAACAAGGAGACGGTAAATGATGACAAACGGGTTGATCTTTTTTGACAGCATATTATCAGCTAGCCAGTAGAGTATCAACTCCGTAAGCCAAACCAAATCGTGAATGTCCAATACCAGCCAATTGCAACCTTTCCTACAGCATGTAGAAGCTGAATGTGTGCGTTTTCCCCTTCATAAACCTTCTCTTTGTTCATCCACAGGGCCTGTATCGGGCAATCGAAGAAACTGAACGACAAATTCGACATTGTCTGTCAGTGGAGCCACTTCATGAAACACGGTCGGTTCAATGATTCCCGGTGTTTCTGGATCCAATTCAAAAATTTCCGCGGGAGTCTCGTCATTATTTTTGCCATTGATCTGATACCCCAATTTGCCTTGTGTCACCTTGATGATGCCCCACGTACCGTCTTTGGTGGAATGGTTCTTGAGCAGTCCCTTGGGGATGTTGTCGCCAGCGGCTGAAAAGACACCATTCTTGGGCACTTGGCTGTACTTGACCACGTCTTCCGGAAGATCCTTCATAGCGAACATGGCTGTTGCTGTTGCTATTGGATTGCCATAATGATAGTGGCACGCCCTCGAATCGACTCGACTGACTCCAATAAAAGCAGCATCCGCATGCCACACGAGAATAGTCAGCGTTGCGGTGGCAATCGCGAAGATTGCTGGTCTCATGACATTCAACATTTCTGCTGCTTTTTGTAGCCTTTTGCTGGTATTCTTTCCAAGCTAGCTATTAGACGGGGAGTAGGAGCAGACTGATTCAAGTTTTGCCTTCCTGGACTCTAAGTCTACGGTATGTGACCGCCTTGGGTTTGCTGGTGGGCATAGACTACCTGTAGTCTACATCGTGATCACTCATGATCTTCAAGGTTCAATCTTCATGAACCGTACCAGGTCGCTCCATCCTTCATAGATCTTTGGATCTTTTCCAAAGCCGGGATTCCTTGTCGTCACTCGATTGAAACCATTTTGTGACATCATAAGAACGTAAGAGAAACCAATCGAAGCTTTGACATGAGCTTCGAAACGTGTGCGTCCAAATGGTCAAGCCGCACTGGGACCCACGCTCCCGCCAAAAGCTCACAATCTCCAACTCGAGAAACACAAAACAATCACCAAAGCAAGCAACAAGTCTGTTTTAAGAAGGCAGACAAACACAAACTATCACTCAAAAAGAAGAACAACAGAGTATTCGAAAGAGCAAGTCAACCATCATGTCGACGGATACTACCGGTACCACTGCCAACAACAGCAAAGAGCATATCTCCTTGGTTGTTACTGGCCATGTGGATGCCGGAAAGTCCACCACGGTCTCCCACCTCATCTACAAACAGGGAGGCATTTCGGAAAGGGAAATGGCAAAGTTACAACAGGAGGCAGCTGAAAAGGGCAAGGCATCCTTTGGCTTTGCATACTACATGGACCAAGGAAAGGAGGAGCGCGAACGTGGAGTCACTATCCAATCCAGCACCAAGGACTTTTACACGGACAAGTACCACTACACAATAGTGGATGCTCCAGGCCACAAGGACTATATCAAGAACATGATTACTGGCTCCTCCTCTGCAGATGTTGGACTCCTCCTTGTGCCAGCAGAGAAGGGTGGATTTGAGGCTGCCATTGCCAAGGCTGATCCCAAGATGGGTGTAGAAGAAGGGCAAACCCGCCAACATGCACGGCTCTTGTATCTCTTGGGTGTGGAGCAGATCATTGTAGGTGTCAACAAGATGGACTCTTGTGGTTGGTCTGAGGAGCGCTTTGAGGAAATCAAGACTGAGTTTGTCAAAATGCTCCAGTTGATTGGTTTCAAGCCAAAGAAGGTGCCATTCATTCCATACTCTGGATACAACGGTGACAATCTAGTGTCAAAGAGTGACAAGGCTCCATGGTACAAGGGCTGGAAGGCCAACTTGAGCCCAAAGGTTACCGTGCAAGGCTACACAATTCTGGATGCCCTTGACAAGTTCATTCAGCCACCCAAGAGATTGCCCAATGCTCCACTGCGTCTTCCAATCTCCAATATCTACAACATCAAGGGAATTGGTCAGATCATTGCAGGAACAGTTGAACAAGGTACTCTGCACCCAGGGGATGTTGTTGGTATTGCTCCTGCTGGCCTCAGTGGAAAGAAGGTGTTTTCCATTGAGCAACACAAGAAGATCATGGATGCTGCTGGTCCAGGCAACTCTGTGGGAATGTCCATCAAGGGAATTGGCAAGGATGAGAAAGTATCTCCTGGTGACATTATCTATCTAGAGAAGGAAGGCACCCTCAACCCTGTCAAGTCATTTACCGCCACAGTTGCTGTGCAGGAGCATCCTGGCATCCTCAAGCCTGGCTACACTCCCATTGTATTCTCCCGCACTGCCAAGGTGGCTTGCAAGATGACCAAGATTCTGTGGAAGCAGTCCAAGAAGACTGGTGGACAAAAGGTTGAGAACCCACAAGAGCTGCAGCAGTTTGAGACTGCAGAGGTTGAGTTTGTCCCCAATGCACCCTTGTTTTTGGAACCTTTTGACAAGGTTGCAGCTATGGGCCGCATTGCTGTGATGGACAGCAACCGCCTCAAGATGCTTGGCAAGGTCACCTCTACCACAGAAGCCACCAGCAGATGACATGAACAACAAAGCAAACAGGTTGGCTACATGTAGAATGTCGCAACTGGAGGGAAAGAAACTGCAAGAAAGTATCAAGTGAAGCAGAAAAACAATGTAAAGAAAGGATAAACCCGGAGAAAAGGACTTCTGAATATGCACCACCAAGCTAGCTAGCACCAATATATCCCCGCAGTAGCAGAACTGTAGGACCAATCCATTTAAAAGAAAATAAAACCAATGACTTCAACCCAACCAAGTGCTCTAGCTAGATATAGATGCCGGTACGGGAGATCCTACTTGGACGAATCGGATCGTATCAGCAGCGGTTGCATCCATCATACCAACGAAGCAACTACAGAAACACGAAAGAGAAGTAGACCATCCTTTTCAAAATTCAAAAATGGATGCATAAAGTTAAAAAGTATGTAAATCTAGACTACTGCCACCCCTCGCTCGAGATCCTTCTTTGTTTCGTCCACCTGTGTGGTCGACGTTTCCCTCCCTTCTCATGCATTGGTTCACCTGAAACTCGTGCATGCATTCATGCATTATCGGCTCTTGAGGTACTTGGCCAACATTGTATTCAATTCTATCCGATTGAGAGGCTTGGTGATGTAATCATCACATCCCGCGTCGAGACACTCTTCTCGGTCCCCCGCCATGGCAGCCGCCGTGACGGCAATAATGGGAATCCGTTTCCGATTCTCCGTGGCTTCAATCTGCCGTATCTCGCGTACCGCTTCGATGCCATCCATGACGGGCATTTCCTTGTCCATGAGAATGATATCGTATCGCAATGCCAAGTCGGATTGATACTTGGCAATGGCGACATGACCATTTTCGGCCGTTTCGGCTTGACATCCCATGCGTGTCACGAATCGTTCGGCCAATTTGAGATTGACTCGATTGTCATCCACCAGTAGGATGTTGCCGATCAACTTTGGGACGTTGGATGCCGATCCCACGGCACCACCGCTTGCGTTTTTTGCGGGCGCAGCCGCCGGAATGATTTCGGCCGGTGCGTAGGGAATGGTGAATCGAAATGTACTGCCGTGATCTTCGGGTTCTACGGAAGTCTCGAGAGAGATTTCACCTTTCATTTTTTCGACCAGTTTCCGGGCAATGGCCAATCCGAGTCCAGTCCCCCCAAGCGTACAAGCTCCCTTGTCGCCGTGGGCTTGTCGAAAGGGTTCAAAGATATCTTGTTGTCGATCGGGTGGGATCCCAATGCCCGTGTCAGAGACACTGAATTCGAGCATCCCTCCGACAGTAGGTCGCATCAACAACTTGACACTGTATTCGACCGTACCCTTGTCACAAAACTTGATAGCATTGGAGAGCAAGTTGTTGAGGACTTGCTGCAATCGATTGGGATCCCCGACAAGGGAATCTTGAATGCCCTTGATGAGTACGGGTTCTCTGGAGGATGTTTGCTGCGACGTACTAGTAGTGGAACTACTAGAACTAAAGTTCTTTTGTGTGCGAATGGTATTTGGCGTTTTAAAGCAAATATCATTTCCTTCCTTTCTGGATAGTACACCACAGGCATTGTATTCTACCGTCTTGAGCATTTCTCCTAATGAAAAGACTTTGTTTTCCAATTCCAATTGTCCTGCTTCAATCTTGGAGACTACAAACATCATGGAGAGAATTGAGAAGAGGTTAGTTAGTTGGATGGCACAATCGTTCATTCATTCGTTCATATCAATCCATCCAAGAGTACTCACTATCCAGAATATCATTAATCAGTGTCAATAACAATTTGCCACTGTTTTGAATGGTTTCGAGATAATCGCGATGTTCTTCGGGAATGGTGGCCGTTTCATCGACGAGCATGAGATCGGTAAATCCAATGACGGCATTCATGGGAGTTCGTATTTCATGACTCATATTGGCAAGAAAGGCGGATTTGAGTTGATCGGCTTCTTTGGCTTTGGTAGCGGCCGCTTTCAAATCGACTTGGGCTTGTTTGAGTTCGGTAATGTCTTGGACGGTTCCAATACTCCGAACCGGATTGCCATGGGCGTCGTATTCCGATCGACAACTTTCCATGACCCATTTGGGGGTGGATGAATCGGAGGACGATCCGGGCAATAAAAGTCGGTGAACGACTTCGTAGGGTTGTCGGGATTCGAGATGTTCGAGATACGTTTGATTGACCATATCTCGATCGTCCGGATGGATAATGTTGAGAAAGGATTGATAGCTATGATCAAAATGAGTGGGATCATCCATTTGAAACAGTCGATAGGATTCTTCCGACCAATGGAGTTTGTTTTTGGTCAAATCGAGTTCCCATTGTCCCAATTTGGCAATCGATAAGGATTCCTGGAGACGACGGGAATTGGCTTCCAGGGCATCTTGGACTTTGCGTTGGGACGTAATATCTCTGCCATTGGCCATGATCATCATACATGTATTGGTATGTGTTGTACTAGTAGTGGTAGTTCCAGCCCAACAGAACCATCGATAAGTCCCATCGTAACACCTAAGTCGAGCTTGCCAACAATCCGTGAGCATCTTGGTGAGATCGAGGGTATCTTCCGGATGCAGCAAATCTTGAAAGCAAAGAGTAGACAAGAGTTCCTCTTTCGATGGATACCCAAGAATCCGTAGCCACGCCTTGTTGATCTTGTGGAATCGGAGTCTACTTGTTGTAGTTGTTGTGCTTGTAGTATTGCTTGTGGTAGTGTCATGCTTGCCTTCCATCTCACTGGTATCCAACCCGGCGGAACTTTGGGCTCTCTCTTCTGTGGTCGCCGTTGGCTCTTCTAACATGGTGCCCGTCAAAATGCAGAGCAAATCGCGGGATTCTTCAAAGAATAAATCGCTCTCTTTCATACTACTGCTCATCGTTCTATTAGACTCTGTAGCAATGGTAGCAGTGGAATGGCTCATGGTGGACATGGCTCTGGTGATTGATAGATAATGGTAGATAATGGTATCAGGTGGATAAGGGTATAATGAGGATAATGGCGCTACTACCCAACGAGCTAGGTTCTACCTCTAGATGATACCGTCTATGGAATCTGATGGGGCAAAGCGAAGCGTATTATTGCCTTGGTGTGATATATGATGTGGTGGTTAACGAGGTCCTTGTAGAGGGCAGTTTAGCCAGTTGGTTGTGTTTGTTGTGAAAGTCTACTAGCTAGGGTGGAAAGAAAGCAGTGAAGAGCCAACTGCCTGTCAATCCAAGCAGAATAGCATCGGTTGGCTTGGCTTGGGTAGATCGATCCAGTCCCCCATTTCTGTAGCAGGGGCGAGGAAAAGCTATTTTAAAATACTTCCGTGTGACCAGCAGAACATCGATTTAACATTCTATTCACTCAATCTGGGATGAGAATCACCCCAAGAATCAACTATTATTGCCCATTAGATCACCAAAAGGATCTGTTCGGTTTTGACTCAGTTACGTCATTTATCAATTATGGGACACTACTGTTACAGGTTATCTGAAGAAAGCCAGAATACGAATGATATCTAAAGCTTTCCGATACCCTAACGACTGATAAGTAACTCTTGGCAACTGATACGAACTCTATGCAGTCCGCAATTAGAATGGGCAGTTAGATTGACAGAACTGTTCCTTAAGAACGTCACTAGACTAATAATAATTAATAGTAGCTGTGGCAGGTGACCTTCCACAAAAGGAGGAAAAGAACTGATGCACGAACCCTACGGTAGCTGTGCCATAAGTACACTCATACAGTACAAACTTTGCACAGTTACAGTATTGAGTGATTGAGTGGCAAATTCAGTGCAGCCCTGGAGGGGAAACCCTGCAATACGTGCCACACTGAGACGAGAACGACGAGTATGATCACCACTGTCCCCGTTGCGGCGGTGATCATGAGACTGAGACCCATGTGTACAGATGCCCGCATGTTGACGTGGATTTGTGGCGAGGGACCATGCAACGAGCGATCAGCACAAAGTTGCGCAAGGATTCCACAGACCCCTTCCTCCTGGAAATTGTTCTGGATGGGCTTCAATATCACTTTGAAGATCGATTCCTCCATCCGTGGCATTACCCAGCACGGTATAGAGATCTTGTTGCTCAAAATCTCATTGGTTGGGACAACCTCATGCGGGGACGGCTGGCCAAGCAGTGGGCCAAGCACCAGGATGCCTATTTGCATCGGGTCGGTTCCAAGGAGACCACCAAAACCGGACAGCTTTGGGTCACCAACCTGGCCTCACTGCTCATCCAGCAGTGGTGGAACCTGTGGGAAGATCGCAATGCTGCCAGGCATGGCAAAGACAGGGAAGACCAGTGGAAGAAGAAGCACGAACAGCTTCAGCGGGAGGTGGAACTCATTTACGAGAAAGCGGATCTGATCCCAGCGGAGCTGGTGGATTTTATCTTCAAGCGACCGCTTGACGAGCAAATGGCAAAGGCCCCATGCGACATCAAAGCGTGGCTTGCCAATTGGCTGCCCGTCGTCGACAAGGCACTCAGGGACGAGCATGCACGCACCGTGCAGAACAATGACACAGGGTAACCACGCACAGAGGGGGTCTTACCGTAGAAATAGATGGCAATCCAGCCAAGGGTAGTTAGTTAGCTGCAAAGCACCCTTCGGAGTTTTTAAACTTCTCCGGTGGGGGGCTTGCACTAGGCCGGTTCCTATGTGGGCGTCCTTGTACGTCTGAGGTACTCCGGTTCAATAAGGCTCCGTTCAGCGGGTGGTCTATTGAGGTGCAGCCTAAATAATAAAACTTCGTTATTCTTTCGGGTATCCTGCCATTTGCATTGTAGTATGTATGGTACCTGGCTGGCTGCTGTTCGTACTGTCTAGGTAGGTATGCATTTGGATCTGTCGCTTTGGGCAAGCGACCGCAATGTGTGACAGCAATGCTGATGTGTTGCCAAAGCAATCCACTTGACCCAGCAAACAGCTCAACAAAGGAATAGTCTTCCTTGACCTTAGGAGAGCAGAGTTTTGGCTAGATCCTCGGTGCGAGCCGAGTCCTTTTGTTTGTGTGAGAAGGTTCCAGAGTCGGAGTTTGCCTTGTACCTTTCTCTTGGTGCAGGTAAGGTAAGTATCGTACCGTATTGCAGCCAGTTGCACTTTTTTGGGCGTTTGTTGGTTGCAATATTGTTCGCGTGGTCACCTTTGCTTGCTTCTCCTGCCTTCTTAATTCATGCCGGTACGTACTTCTTTTCTGCTGCTGCTTGATCAATGTCATTTCGCTCCAAGGGTATCAACGTCATTTTGCGTCAGGGGTACCGGTACCGGTACCGTTGGAAAAGCAGACATTTGTTGTTCATCGCACCAGCATTGCAGCCATTCTTGAAAAACATAAAACTGTGAAGGTGCGATGCAGCCCTCAAGTCACTCCCACGGTACCAGGTACGGTCACTGGCTCGACTCGACTCCCGCTTTGCACTTATTGTTCCGCGATCCACCATGACTGAACCATTTGATCAATCGAATCATCGCCCGTTCCAGGTGAAAAGAGCGAAGACACGACGACGACAACGATGATGCTGCCGCTGCAGCCACCCGCCACTGCTGCTGAAGGTTGTATCCAGGATATCGCTATCTGCCCTTGAGGTGGTGCATGAGCTAGCTAGCATTCAAGTTGATCAATCCTCGAGGGTGGTGACGCGTTGCCTACTTTTTCAATCAGGGTAACATTGAAGGATTTAGGTTGGGCGAAATCCAGACCCCAGTCCAATCAAGAAGTCCCTATCAGAACAACTAGTGGCACAATGTGGTGGCTCCAATTACACTTCTTCCCATAAGCGAAGGATGGGTCTGGAAAAAGCAGATTATCTGGCAGAAACATCTGAAAGAGCGAGAGTTTCGAGACTATGTAGCAGCACCAAGCGCCCCAGAAACTCTGTTGAATGTACCGTTTCCCTCCACCAGACTATAGATCAGCTGCGAAAATCCCATGCAAGGAGTCACTCCACCCCTTCCAAGAAGCTGAAGAAGCTGCAGAGCCTTTAAAAATACAAAGAAAGAATATCATCTTCTGGATCTCGTACACTAGCAAATACTCCACTACAAGCCACCGTCTAGCCATTTACAGCAATGCACTGCATCGTAGCGGTCCCTCCCCGTTGTTCTCAGTCTGAAAGAAACCTTGAAGAAAAATGGTTGTTTGTTCAACCGGGAGAAGTTGCCGACAAACCTTCCATACCGGCTCGGTCTAAAACAACTGGGGGAGTTTCGAAGGCCCATGTCGACTTGCCAGGAAGCCGAAGCAGTGATCTGAATCGCGGGCGAAGAGAGGTGTTAGCACTCTAGAGAAGCAAAGGAGCTTCTTCGAGATGTGGCAGTTGCACTTTGATCTGTTTCGGAAAAAACCAAGGCATTGACAAAGCCTTGCAGCGCCTGAATAAAGTGATGCCAGCTATAAATTTGGATTGTTTGATGACTTGAAGGAGTAATACGGGAAGAGTACTTGGGTTTGGGTCAACAACTTTGAAGAGAACCAACGTCATGGAAGTGACAATGATAACAAACGCAAGGCCAATGGTCCCCCTGTGGCCATGACAAGCTGAAACAGGGGTGGACCTGCTCCGATACAATCCTCTTGGCATCACACAGGATAGTCTCCAATCCAACAATCTCCGAGTAAGTGGGGTTCATCGTTTGAATGGCTGCGGCATGGGCTCCAGTGACAAATGGGGTGACAAATGGCTGCGAAATGCATCCATGGCTCGCAGTGGCGTACAAACGGACCGTATAGGCATGGTCATTCCAAAGCAAATTCTGTATAGAAAACAAAAGGGCGAGAAAGGCACTGTAGCTTGTAGGAACTTCCCACCTGAAATGTATTGAAGAATGATGAATCCTTGTACAGCTGCTGTACGGCACACCAATTGCACCACTTCTGCAAACTGGTACGTAGTACTTTTGATCTTTGAGTAAAATCCAAGCAATCAAAAAGGTCCAGCTCAAGGAGGCAATGTGATAACTTGCACTCAGACCCAACATGATGCACTGAAATCGGTGTTTCACGTTGCGGCCGCCGGTACAAATAGACCAAACAATGTCCCCCCGGCCGACAAAGGGGCGCTCAAGTAGTGCAAGTACGCTAAGATTGTTGCCTGACGGTCAGGCGTTGCTCTTCTTCACCACCCACAGTCGTGTTGTTGCCCCGATCCTCCCTCAATCCTCAATGCTCGGCCAACGATCGATCAACGCTTGTACCGTATTAGAAGGAACCAAAGTTTCTTCCTCGGTGAAGATAATATGCGAAACGTTGTGGTGCTGTGATACCCATGCTTTGGAGAAGTCTTTAGATAGGCAGAGTATTGAATGGTCGTATACAGTCTATTCTTTAGTATGTTACAGTGTATGTGTGTGTATAGCAGATATAGTCTATTGTTCATGTCTGTGCATGTTCCTCTGTGGCAAGTACGATCAGGTCCAATCTGTATCATTCCCTTGTGACAGAGAGGCGGGGGCAGTAGGTACTCTTTTGGCTTGGCTCAGTTGCTCAGTTACCCCCCTGGGAAAGGGAATTTCTTCGTACGGGTCTCTTTGGGAGAGCCTTGGATGTCTTGCAAGCAGCGCAGTCCCCTTCCTCCCAGCGAGATGCACTACTGTCGAGTTCTTCGGTGCTGCTTTGCTTTTGAGCATGGTAAGAGCATCTTGCAGTGCGGCGTCCTCCTCTTCGAGTCATTCTTCTGCTGGAACCAACTCTTCTACTGTTGCTCGAGAGGCTGTGAGACGACGTGGAAAGACGGCTGGAATCATCCAAAAGGGCATGGCCAAGGGCATTGTCATCCACAATCAGAACAACGTTGGTGTTTGCAAAGGGAAGAAACGAGTTCATGGTGATGTGATGTGAAATACTTTTAGCTGTGTCTCTGGAAAATTTAATTTTATGGAAACCTGAAGGAGGAAAAAGGGTGAGCTCAGAAATCGAGCAGGGAGGAGAGAGGAGAGGTTTCGTGGGTAGCTCAGATCGCTCTCTGTGGATAAAAGGCCTCGATTACCGGTATGAGGGACGGCTTTGGAGACGGAGAAGTGGCTAGTCACTAACTCATTGGGAGGAAAGCTTCGCCCTAAGCCCGAAAGGTGAAGACACCTTCACAAAGTTTAATCGGTATCCATGTTCTACAAGATCATTAAAGATGTCGACTCCCCATGAAAGCAAACCGGCAGAAACAGTTCATACAGTTCCAAGCTTGATTCTATCATTATTCTCTCCTGTTCACTTAGACCTGGTATGTTATATCCTTGTAAGGCACCTAAATCCAGCTGAAGCGTACCACTTCATGAAGTTTCGAGATTCGTAGAGAAACGTACCAGGCACTTAGTTCAAAGGACATTATTTCTACTCCCATTGACCTGTATGCCTGGACTGCTGGATTGTCAGCTGTAGAGCTGCTGTCGTCACTGTCTTTGGTCTTCGTGGCTTGTGGCAATCAAGCTTCCAATTGCCCCACTAACCACGTTGTGTCTATCAAAATCAAAAATTCAATTAGATGTCGTCTTTCCTTGTCCGAATTACTAGTAGTAAAGACTGGCAGCAATGTGCTACTATAGCTACTACTGTACTCGTAAGCTGTACTGTAATCACGTGGACAGTAGCCCTCTATAACTTCACCAACCTCTCACATTGCCGACATGGGTAGAGAAAATGCCTCCATATATCCGCCGAGCGAATGATTGCTTCGGCCACCAACAACATGTACAGTGGAGAGTTGATAACCAGCACTCCACTGGTACCAACGAAAGCAAAACCTCCGGCAACAGCTGCTTTCTATGTGCGTTTGTAGCCTCCTCTACCCAAAAAGATACGATCTACTAGTACAGTGTTTTGCATGCCCGATTCATTCCCACGCTGAGTGTGTGTTTGTACCAAGCTACGACTACCAAATAGCCACTCCGGAAATGGGATGGCTCTAAGTGCAATATAGTTGCCGGGCCACTCTAGCCAGCTAGCCAGCTATCTTGAGCGGATCTTTGGCTGGCTCTAGCTTGACACGAGAGTGAATCTTTTTGGGATCTTTTCTGGCTGGACTCGCCCGCCCTCCTGATGGCCACCAGCCAGAAACTTTGATGAGTGAGACTCGGTGGCTGCCTATCTTTGGCTTCTGGCTGCTGGTGGCTGCCAGTTCGCGGGCTGGTGGTGGTGCCCGATAGCCCAAAGCATTGCCCTTGTAGCTTGCTTGCTACATGTACAAGCAACTTGGTCACTGAGTTTCGAGCAGCCAGGCTGTTGCTGAGTTGCCGAGGTGGGATGGCTATACCGGTGTTTCCAGGTGTACCGTACAGTCGTACGCCAGCAACCAAAAGAGACATCGGTTGCAGAGGTGCATGACTTCTCTAGCTCGCGAAGTTCCGGTACACGGGAAACGCACTGTCGGACAACCCACACACCACCACCACCACCACCACTGGTTTGTCTTTCCACCAGTTCTGACTCGACTGCCTTGTTTTGTGGCCCAACAAATAGGTCGGATCTGCTGCTCGCCGCCAAAGTGAGCTTCCTGCCTGCCCAATAGGGGCTTTTCAGCGTTTTCGTGGTGGCAGACTAATAAAAGGGAGGTGCGACAAGCAAAAATTGTGCAATTTGGCTTGTCTTCGGTACGGAGCAGCTACCGTACCGGTATACTAATAGTACCGCTACGGAGGAAGATGTTGGGTTCTGCTTCCACCGCCTCGACGTAGCGGTACGGTACCGGTAGTGCCTCGACTGTCACTCCACCTATTCCGTCCCCCGCACCTTTCGGGAGGCAACCAGGTCTCGAGCATTGGATGAAAGACAAAACGCCCCCTTGGAGGACCGCGGTTTACAACTACGTCCATGCAAACTTTACTAAAAAGGCTAGTAGGACAGTATGTATCAATGGTGGTGCTAGTTTTAGTTTTCCCTTCGGTACACATGTATTTTCCCTTTCCCGCACAACCACATTGTTTTCCTCCCAGCTCGCAATCTGTCTTTGACGCAATTACTGAGAAACAGCTCGTCGAGGAACCTTCACAGACTGACCATACAACGGCGCATCGTTTTCGTCCCCAGTAACGCGTCCTCTCCTAGGAACCGTCGTGGGAGCCGGCGACACACTGCGACTAGGGCGTTTGGGGCTCGACCTCTTGTTGTCATTGGATTTGTCGGTTGTCGACAAACCCGAAGAGCAGCATCCTGCCCACCGACAGGAGTGTTGACAGCGTCCTCGCCCGCATTCTTGCTGCTCATCTTTCGTCTGCAACGTAATCTGATTTCCAAACTTTCGGGGCTTGCGCCTTGGCTGACGCGTCTTGCGCCGAGCATCGAGTTCCTTCTTTCGCAGCATATATGCGTCTTCGTGGGAGTGCCCGGCAGCATTGTCTTGGACAAGCACAATCTTAAGGGGTAGATGAAAAGTTGCCATCTTGTGAATTCAAAACTTTCTGTTTGATCGTTGCAATAGCTAGAGTTGTAAAGGAATGCTTTCCACGGTCTTGAGAGTTCAAGAAAGTGAGATCAGAATGTTGATGGATAAAACCTTTCAAGTGGTGTGAGCCTGGGCTGTCAGAAGAGCTGCTCGGAGACATCGGCGAAAGGCGTGTTTGCTACTGTAGCAACTGGTAGGTGGTAGCTGGCTGTCTAGATCCATTTGATTCCTACTATCCGGTATCCTGGCAAGTCACGACTTTTGCTTGACATGGACCTACTATTGAAATGAATTTCTGTGGACGATATCAGCATGATGACTTAGGATGGCACAAAAAACGAAGCCATCTTACTCCAGTAGTTTTCAGCATTCTCACAGTTCGTAGATTTCCGCTTTTGCCAGTTCATTAGGTGCAGGACTGTAGCTTTCATTGTACTGAATCCAGAACAACTGGTCCTTCTTGAGTGACAGGTCATAGAATGCAGGTTCCGAGTCAGTCTTCGTCATCGCTTTGAATTAAGAATGCCACAACTGTTTTTACCAGTTTGGAAAGGTAAATGACTATGTTATATCCTGAATAATCTAGTGTTCTGACGCAATCTGAAAGTCAGCTGCTGAATATGCGCCATAGACATACTTAGGAGAGATCATTAAATCTCAGCTTGTCAGCAAAAAGTTTCACTGTGACCAGAATTGAGTCACTGTAATCAGAATTGAACCAGAAGCAGAAGCCTGGGCACTACAGTTGAGAGAAACTAAAGAAGCGAACTGGGAGCAAAGGAGCACTGCACTGTTCAGTAGTTGTTCGGTTCATCACTGCATCTGCGGGTTTTCGGTGCTGATCATGTTGAATCCATCTCTTGACTCCGCTCTCGGCGAGAGCTCTCGAGCACCCTGGCTACTACTAGCTACGGAAGCTCGTCTCCTCGACAACGTTTATCCGAGGAATTGGCCTGAAGCTCAGGTGTGCCACCAGTAGCCGAGCACGGGGAATGCCGGAGCAGCGATTCTAGGGATTTGCTTGTGATTAGCTATCGTAGCCAATCCAGATGTTTGCTAGAGCTGGCTGAGTGTTGATGATGGAGAACCAAAAAAAGCTCAAAAAATGTAATTATACAGTTTACGGGTTTTTCTCTTCATTGTGAAAAGCTTTTGCTCTTTTTTTGTCTGGAAGGGATCCTCATGGGTGACACGGATCGAGTGGGTTGCCTTGGAGGCACAGGAGCCTTCTTCTTGTGTCCGTTGTTGTCCCTCTCTGGACTGCTGGAGGATTGTCCAGACCATCGACACTCATCAACCTCCCGTCCCCGCGTTGGCTCTTGCTGCCCCTTGACAATGCGCTTTTCAAAGGACCGGGGCTTCCGCCGTTTTTGCGGGCGTTGCTTCTTTGGTGGGCATATTATTCTCTCTGGTTCGTCCCGTTCACGACACAGAATTTGAAAGTCCTCTGCATGACCAGCCGGGGAATCATTTACGAGGGCACAATTGCTAAGTCTCAAGGGTAGCTGAAGGAGAAAGGCGTCCATCATTTCAAGTTGTTTGGTCGGCCTTATCATTGGTGTTGATTATTTGTTTGCATTTGATGCCTTTGTTGGATTTGTGAGAAGCTATAGCATTGTTGCGAAGCTAGCCCAGCGAAGCTTTCTTGCGGATCGGGGATGATCGTGGGTTGCTCGTAAACCTGTCTTATTAGAAAATGCTTTTTACTACATCATGTAGTCATGTAGTACCTCCCAAAGACACAGCCAAATCTTGGAATTAACAAAGGTCACTCATTCAAGAAAAAGGCGATGCCGAGAAAGAACAATCTGGATTTCTTGTACTGTAAATTCTTAGATTCCAGATGACGAGCTCTGAGATGACAAGACACTTCATGCTGAACTAAGACTTGGTCTGACTACGAACAGTTAGTTATCCGCGGTACGAAGTAGGACCTGTACCGCTTCGCTGCTGCCTCCTGTCCACGTACTCTCTATCTGCAGACCCAAGGATCTTTGCTATGCCGCGTTGTCTTCGTCCTTCTCTTTGGCTTGGCACCCTTTGGCATGACGCTCTTATGGAGATTTGCTTCTGGGGTTGGTCTTGTGGGCGGAAAAAAGAGATGTGCTCCTGCTGCGGAGGTTCGCTTGCCTATCAAAGCCAAGGGATGGTTTGGCACAAGGCATGAGGGTTCGTGACAAGAGAGAGCCACAATCTAAGGTTGTCTTTGGTGTGCTGCTGTGGCAAGGTCCCTCTTGCTTGTCTTAGATTGCAATTCCACTTTGCCTCCGAGAGTTGGGAGACCATCGAGCTGGCAGGTGGAACAAACACCCGTAGCATTTGTCCCATCCGTGCTGTGTTTGTGAGGAATTGATTCCCACACGAGTACTACTACACACTGTTTCAACCATCGTACAGCCCACACCCCGCCAAGCAGGGAATCCATTGAAACAGAGGCTGATGCACCCATAATAGTAGTTGTGCGCGATGCTCGCACAGGCATCACCGACAAGGGAAAATGCACAAGACTGCTGGAAGGAGTAAATGAGGCAATGGTTTCCAAGAAACAATAAACGAAGCAGGCAGTTCTCTGGAGCTGGCTAGGTAGATTGCGAGCTCCCTGGTATAGAGAGAGGATGTCATGTTGGTTGAAGACTCATTTCTCTACGAGTGCATTTCAATAGTATTGGCTTGGCTGCTTGTTCCGCACCCGAGACCTATCAAGCACTAGTTGCAGCACCCACGCTTCCAGCATCACAAGTTAGCACCAGCAGAGGCCACCTCGCTACCGATGGCACTACCTACGAATGCTTTGACCAAGCCGAGCCAGAAGTTCAATGCCAGCAAATGGGTCCACTTCTTTGGTATCTTCCATACTGACGGATCCTTGACATGGCCATTGATCCTGCTCCTGGTGCATTATTTGAGCAGACAACAATCGTAGCCAAGAAGTAATGCTGGAAGAGTGAATGCCTTCTCTACCGGTCGCTGCCTCGCTCTGTCTCCTCCCTGTTGTTACAAAGCACGAGGGGTTTGGTGATGCAGTTTTCAGTGTTTGGCACCATGGGCTCCTTGCGTCCAGGGAGAGGCAGGGCGGTCGACTGAATGGTTTAAAAGGGCAAAAAGAGGCAGTCTTTTCATGGCAAGGCGAGTTTTGAACAATAGATACGGTATGACATACGGTAGTTTGCGCAAATTCATAGTGTTACATACAGTGAGTTATCTATTGGTACAGCCATTGGGTCAAGTGCCCAAGGGTCGGGGTCGGCAGTCGACTAAGCTCGGCCTGGTGGCAGGGCTACGGTATAGCCAGCACATCAAAGACTGTCGGGAGTTTCCAGCGATGTACGTCGTACAGGACAAGCCGGTGGAGTGAGCATCTTATTCATGGTTTTGCTCGAGAGTCTTCGGACGGGGCGCTTGGGCGACGACTCGCGCGGGCATCCATCCCAACGACACGTACTAGAGTCCACTGATGAGGAGTGACATGAATCTTGATGATGGTGCTGCTGACAGTCACTGTGAGCAGGGCATGTAACTTTCTGTCTTGAATGGTGCTGGCTTTGAGGGCTCTTTGAGTGACTGCTGGTCATCCCATGGCCACTGGCGTTGTCCACAACGAGGACAACCTCCAGGTGTTGAATGTTAGGAATAAGAAAGGAGACATTCATCATGGTAGCTTTGATTATTCGAGTTTTCTATGTTTTGCCTTCAGAGACATTCAAAAGGTGAGAAGATGTATAATATGACACAACTGAGATGAGCCCCCCACCGAGAGCTGCCAAGAGAAATGCTGTGGCTGGAGCTTGGAGCTTGAACAGGGAATAGGAGATAGAGTTGCCGGTGTACGGTATCTTTTACATGTATCTCTTGCTTTTGACCACCAAAATCGGAGAAAACGGCACTCGAGACTCGAGAGTGGAGGCTGCAAGATAATGTAACTCAATTGCAAAATCCATGACGGTATTAGCGGCTGTACAACATGTCTACAGAAACTCAGAAACTCTGAACTGCGCGGACGGTATTAGAGGGGAAATTGTGTCCTCAACCTCCGTTTTAAGCAGCTTTTCTAACCCGTACGGCCTTACGCCGTGCAGTGACGTATGGTACAACCACTACTTGCAAGAGAAGTCCAATTTTGGACTAAACCTTCCCCTTTCTGTTTGATGAGCTGTTCAATCCATTCATCTATCTCTTTTTCTCTACTGTGAAATCGATGTAGAAGCCAAAAGTCACAGTGAAAGTGAAAGTTAGTTTGTTAATTAAAGCATTTCCAATCTCCTCCTCCTTTAGCGTTTTCTGAAGGCCGGTTGAAACGAACTTGGATTTAGTGTCAGGTTTTTTACGTTCCCATCAAGGTTCCTTTTTCCTACAGTAGTTGCATCAAAATTGTGTGCTTCGCATTCTCATGCACATTACCGGTATCACGCACAATGTCACGAACTCAAGAGCTACTCAAAGCACTCAAGCTACAGAACCTAGAATAGCTCCTAGAATTGCTCTAGACTACAGCTTCAGTCGTCTAGTAGTACATGTATGTATATACCTTTTACTCAGGAGAAGTATCAGCCTTTTTAACTTACTTTTCCACCAACGTTCCTTGAAGCATGGGGCTTTTAATTACTTTCCACTGTTCTGTTTGTTCAAGAGATTCGCTTGGTTCTTAGATCAACCAAGTAGCTTACAGCGGTCTTACAGTCTAACTCACAGAGCTCCTACGGTGCTCTTCCAGTACTGAGCTTCTCTTCTTTGGGCAGATGAAGAGGGCAGCTGCAGTTTGTAGCTTTGTAGCGGTACAGCTGCTCGAAGGGTTTTAAAGGTACCAGGTACCGGTACGATGAAGTTTTCTTGTGTGGTATCAGCAATCAGCTGCTCAGAAAATCAGCTGGTAGCTGGAGCTATGATAGTACTGTACAGTACTCGAGTAGAATAGACCATCGTTGGGAGGGTGGGGAGGCTAAGTCTATGCATGAGTCTAAGGTAAGCAATGCGTGGATGTGTTGCTAAAAGGATTAAGTAATCTAGGCTGGTCTTGGCTTGGGGTTCAAATCCCCGCACTCCGATATGAATGCACCGTTACTGCACCGCAGTGAAGATCATGGGAGGAGCGAAGCGCAGCATATGCATAGTAGCGAGCTGAACTCTACAGCTTTGAATCAATCATAAAGGCAGCCAGTTGAAGTTTTGTTCATGTGGATCTATGTTGCTATGTATTTGTTACAGGCTTGTCTAGAAATTGTCTTTTCCAAGCTCCTTATTATTAGGCGCTCCTGCTGCACACTTCTTTTGTGGGCATTGAGGCCTCCAGGGCTGCAATTGGAGCGTGCCGTGCTTCTCGTACGGGTGATGGGGAGCGAGAGGGTCGCTTGGGCATTGCCATGGCCTGAGAGCAGGATCCTTCCCACCGGCACTTCTGTTCCGCTGACTGAAGTTGCTCGTTGGTGCATTCTCTGCCGTGTCTTTGTGCTGGTCTGGATTGCCTTTGTACGCCTTGCTGTTGCTGTACTATGCAAAATCGCACGCGTTTCTTGGTTCTGGTGGATTGAGTGGAGTGGCTGCTGCCCGAATCAGACAATGGGCGAGCTGCATCTGAGTGAGTTGCGGCATTGTCTTGTACAAGGAGGATGCCGTTGACATCATGGATGTGGGATAGGTGATGGTTCATCATCATGCTTGTGTAGTGCTGTTGTAGGCCTGGATAAGTGGGGATTGACGTTTCAGGATCCAAAAATTGTGAGCCCTGAAGAATAGAACGCTCAAGCTTCGATTCCGTAGGTTTATGCTGCTAGTACCGTCATGGAAGGTCGCATCGAGGGAGCAGCATTGTTTCGCAGCTGTCTCGGATGTTTCTAAAAGTTTGGGTGCCATCGTTGAATGTCCGAGCTTCAGAAGGCTAATCGGCGTTCCTCGGCGATGACAAGATTTGGTTGCTGCTTCCAAAACAAGCTACTGTAAAGTGTTTCTATTTACAGTACGTTGATTTTGGGATATAATGATCCCATTTCACGAGTATTATGAATGTGGAGCTTTAAATCCGTCTTAGACGTCATTGCTCCACATTTTGAAAGGGGATATAACAAGGACAGCGACCTCTCCGGCTCCTGTACTCGTAGAGAGCTCGTACTCGGAGTTCATAGAGTACTACTGGTAGTAGAGCATCGCCAATCTCCAGTCTCTCTGTGCCCAGCAACACTGGTATGAACGACCTACGAACGTATGGACGTCTGAAAAAAGCCTGGTACATTAACTCCGGATCAAGAGCAGTCACCGCTCAAAAAGTCAGAGATAGACAGAATCTGACGGTTGAGATTGTCCCAGCAGGAGCTTCTGTCTCGGATACGTATTAACATAGCTCTCTGATGTCCGCTCTATGCTACATCATGTAGCTAGGACCAGGCTCTCTGATGTAGGACGAGGAGTTGCAACACAGGGCTTTAGCAGCTCAAGCAAGCAAGTGAAACTACATACAATGTCATGTACATGCACTTCCAGAACCCATAAGACCAGAGACTATCCACCCGTATACTGGTACTGGTCTGCAAGATAGTTTTACCGTTTGGGCGTGGTACTGCTATGCTCTTAGAACTCAGCCGGCAGGAAACCTACCAAGGGACAGAAATGAGGCTTGAGGGATCGATCCAGTCAATGAGTCAATGGTACCTGTGTACCTTCCTCCTGGCTGGCTGACAAAACAATGCCAATCTTCTAAATCCTGAAGCGACCGGTGAGATTTATGTATATCTCATCATCTCTTGTTTTTCTTGTACATCGTCGACTCGATACAAATAATTACAACCACCTCCATTGACTTCCTTAGCTGTGCTTGTTTTGGCGGGGACGATTCGATTCAAGGCTCAAGGATAGTAGAGGATAGTAGAGGATACCGTAGTACATGTAGCGCCGACCAGTTCTTGGTATCAAGGGAGAGTTTGAGCTTGCTTGGGTCCTACAGAAATCGTAACCAGAAGGCGCTTGACCATTGATGAGAGCACCAGCGTTAGTTGCTCCATGGTGTGCAACAACTAACAACGCTGCCGCTCGGATGGTGGTCAATCCATTTCTTGTTGTTGATTGGCCGGTCGCTCGGATTGCTGCAATACCAATCTTCTACATCCTCAAGCCATAAGGGTGAGCTTATCCGTCTCTTGTTTTCTTATACCTGTACCATCAACGTTGCAACTTGCAATTCGACAGACTTACTTATGTGAGTGCGTGTGTTTCTCGTGGTTGTACAAGACGGCACCGGTACCGGCACCGGTACCACCAGAACGGCTGACTCAAGAGTGCTAGACGCTGAATGTTTCCGTGACGGGAATGGTGCTTCTTTCGCGGGAGTTGGGCTTGCTCTCGGAACAGTGAATGAAAGTCCGCCTGTCCGCGTTTTTCCTTGCCAAAAGTCCACACCGGAAAGGCACGAAGAGCAAGTCAAATGCCCCCCAAGGTTGACCCAACCAAGATGGCCACTAGAGTGTTACTCGTATATGTTGTTGCTACAGCTACCACTCCAAAATCTTGTATGATGCCATTACGGATCATTCAAGCTTGCTCTGTTTAGCATCAGGCAGTCAGGAGGCACGGTACTATTCAAACGACCATCCAAAATCTTATGGCTGGAAGCCAAGCTCTGGTCGGTGGAGTGACCAGCCAAGGCTGCCCTGTTCTGTAGGGAATTGCCCAGAATGGAGCAGTGGTGCACCGAAGGTACCACTGGTGGTGCAGCGTCGGTGCTCTCCTCACAGCTCATGCTTTGACATCATGATGACATGGTTCTGGCAGGTGTGGAAAAGCTCTCCAATCCAGCCAACAAGAAGCCAACAAGAAGCCAACAACAGCGACATGCTGATGGTGAAGCAGCTTTTTCAGAGAGGTCCTTTCTATTGCCATGACCGGAATATGAGATTTAAGGAATCAACCCATTCATCCCTAATCAATAAGGTATTGTGATGCCACTAAAGTCATCAAGAGCAGATCACTGCATGAAGCAATCACTGGGTTATGTGTCATGCTCTTTCCGTCCTCACTGACTCTTCGAACTGGCAAAATTGAGAAAGTACAAAGTTCCAGCGACTGGAAGCACTTCCTTGCCAATATTGTGGAGATATAAGGAAAAGTGAGTCCTCATTTTCTCTACTTTCTTCGACAGACACAGAGACCTACCGGTACTCGAGTACGTAGTGCGTAATTAGGCCATAGGTAAACAGTACGGTAAGAACCACAGAGAGTACTAGATAGAGAGTTGTGACCTGCTACTTATGATTATTTATGCCAAACTGACGTCCTTGTGTGAATCGAGTCATGAGAATGCGAACAGGTTGTCGAAGAAAGCGTACTGTACTTTTATAGTAAATGTACTGAATTAGCTATGAACCCTAAATCTGGTAAATATCCGCGGTACTGCAATGTCCCTTGGAAGCTTCCCCGAGAATCCAAGCTGCAAGCAGGCTGCCACTCCAGCGACTGCCAGTCCCCTTTCCTGCGGTCTAAGCAGGTCTAACATTTATTTTTTCTCGAAGGCAAGCACAACTCCACTTCCATTCTCTCTCTCCACTTCTCTATTATAATCACTTTACCAACCAACCAATTCGAACCAAGCCAGCCAACCAAACTAAGCAAGCAAGATGACGACTGTTCAAATTCTCGAAGGCCTTCCCGACAATGACCTCGCGTCGGTGTCCTCCTATAACGACAAGACGGGCGGTGGTACAACCAGCGGTGGCGACAATGCGGACAAGGACGAGAAGGGTTGGTTTTCATTTCTGTGGGACGACAAAGACAACAAATTTGTGTTTTTCTGGATGGGAGTAGTGCTTGTCACGATAGCCAGTACGGGAGTCTTTGTGTTGATCTTTACGGCCAACATTCTGCGAGATGACGAAACCAAGACATTTGAAAATGCCTTCCATCAACACGTGCGCAACATTGCCGAAGGAACGCTCTTTCAAGCCAAGACTATCATGAGCTCCATGGAGACACTGGCCGATACCATTACCATCTATGCCGAAGCCAGTCAAGACAATTGGCCCTTTCTTGGTACGTCATCTTTCTGAAAGTGATCTGTATGTTATTACAGTCTTGCTGACTTGTCTTTTTATTTATTTATTTATTTATTTAGTGGTCCCCGAGTCTGGACGTCGTGCGCTTCGCACTCGCGTCGATGCCAAACTCGACCTGGTGGGCTTTTCTCCTATCGTTGCCAACAATGAAACCACCGAATGGACCGTCTTTTCCTCCTACGAATTAGAAGATGTCACGGCCCACTCGATTCCCTATATCTACCGACTCGATGACAACAATAATGACCAAGTCATTCCCGACACTACTTCCAACCAAATGCTTCCCGTTTGGCAGACATCTCCCACTCCCTACAATACGTCATTGATCAATTACAATCTCATTTCGGCTCCCAAATACGGCGCCCTGTTTGCGGATATGATGGAAACCCAACATACGGCCATTTCCGCGATCTATTCGGATTACGATCTGGATACGTTCAAGAATCAACAGTTCTTTGATCCCTCCGATTTCAACTCCACCATTCCACGATCTGTCATTGTCATGCCTGTGTACAACAGTTTCTTGTTGGAGCAACGATCCATTGTGGGAGTCGTTCACGGCGTGTTGCCGTGGGATCGATTCCTTACCGGCATTCTACCCGAAGGTGTCAATGGCATTATTGCCGTGATTCGCAATACATGCGGCGATCGCTATTCCTTTCTCCTCAATGGACCCGACGTCGTCTTTCTGGGACCGGGAGATGTCAATGGCACCAACAATGATTACATTACCGAAACCATTTGGTTTGGGGTCGAATTCCTACGATCGCCATCTACACTCTCCACCTCTACACGGCCCAAGAATATCGGCGATACGTGTGTCTACAGTGTCGGCATTTATCCATCCGAAGAATTCGAACGATTCCATGGCAACTCCAACGTCGAAGTCTTTACCGTCATGTACGCCTGTGTCTTTTTGTTTCTGATGGTCGTCTTCTTTATTTTTGTCTGGTTTGTCCAAAAACGACAAGCTCGCGTCATGAAAATTGCGACGCGGACGACGGCCATTATCTCGACACTCTTTCCGGACAATGTTCGCGATCGCATCATGAAACAAGCCGAAGATCAAGCCAGTCGGGAACAGCTCGCCAGTAGTGGCGGTGATGATGCATCCAGTGCCAATTTTCAAAATCTCAAGAGTCTACTCACATCGGGGGATAAAGCGGCGGCGGCTGGAAAGCAGCAAAGTCAGGAACTCGGCAATGGGACCGATCACATGGCGTCCGTGTCGCTCTTGCCGGAAACGGCACCCAGTGGAGTCACGACGTTTCAAGACAAACCCATTGCCGACCTGTATCCCAATTGTACCGTATGCTTTATGGACTTGGTGGGATTTACGTCGTGGTCGTCCACGCGCGATCCGGTACAAGTCTTTAGTCTATTGGAAACGCTTGTGAGTATTACACAATGGCATTGCAGTGCATCGATAGTACTTGCCTTGGAATGATAGAATCACTTACCCTTTTTCGTTTCCACCTGCTTACAGTACGGAGCGTTTGATTCCATTGCCAATCGAAGAAGAATTTTCAAAGTGGAAACCATTGGGGATTGTTACGTTGCCGTGGTGGGACTTCCCAAACCAAGGCGCGATCATGCACTGGCCATGACTAGGTTCTGTCACGATTGTCTCATCAAGAGTGGAGAAGTCTTTCATTTTCTAGAGGAATCCCTTGGGCCTGGAACCAGTGGGTTGAATCTTAGGCTGGGGCTGCACAGTGGACCCGTCACGGCTGGAGTGCTGCGCGGTTTAAAGGGTCGATTCCAGCTCTTTGGCGATACCGTCAACACGTCGGCCCGTATGGAAAGTAACTCGGCGGCGGGAAAGATCCTCTGTAGTCAAGATACGGCGGATCTCCTTATTGCCGGTGGCAAACGACACTGGGTGTCTCCTCGAGCGGAAAAGATCGTGGCCAAGGGCAAGGGCGAAATGCAAACATTCTGGGTTACAATCAAGAACACAAAGTCCGTGCTGGATGGGTCCGTATCGGAATTCTACTCTCGCACGTCTAGCACAGTAGACGACTCCCAAGCAGGAGGGGACGATGGTTTTGTGGATGTGGAAAGTGGTGCCGATGGTGGTGGTGCTGCCGACGTCAATCATCATCATGATGAAAAACCTGTATTTGAGACAGTGATGGACTGTTGATTTGCATTGCATTGAATTCATGTTGAGTTGATGTTTGCGTAAAAAACAGTCTTTTGACACACAAAAGAGACGAAAGGCAGTTGTATATTCCGTACATGGATGGATGGGCCAGTTATGTAGCTGAATGAATTCGACTCAACCAATCGAGCTGGAAAAAGATGGCAGAAGACGACCAAATCCCAACAGGCCAACAAGTTTTAACGAAATGACGCAGGCCCAACATGGAGAGGATTTCCTTGTGTCCGGAATAAGGAAGCCCAAGGACTGTTCCTGTCATCATTTCGTTTTCTCCCGTCTTGGGCTAGGCTGCACCCTCATGGTCTTGAGGCAAAAGCTAGGTACCTATCTGTAGCATAAACACACTAGTTTGATTCTCAGGTATTTAAATACGATTCATCAATAGCATCTAAACAAGTGCAGCTGGTTCTATGCCATCGTTGATTGGGCCATTCTCTTTTTTGGAGATAGAGCCACAGTTCAGCAAACATACTGGTATTTGAGTTGGGGGCCCTCGCCGAGCATTGATGGAGCATTTGGCGACCTGCTTCGACGATAGAGAGACAATTTTCCCCTTAGCAAGGGCAAAGGAGGTATCACTGAAGATATATCCCATGGGTAATATCCATGGTATTAGAAAGCTTCCCTGATCAATTCTGTTCTTTTCCCCGTTAGTCGGTTAGTCAGCCATGTCCCATCTAGCTGTTGTCAGCTTCCAAGCGTTCCGCTTTTTGTAGTAATTCCTTTCGCTGCAATCTCAAATTCGCAGATCCCGCCGTATCAATGGCATCTAGCTTGCAGCATATCCGCGTGACCAACTCGGAAATAACCTTGGGTTGCAAACTGTTGTCACTAATATTGTCTTGTAATTCTTGAATTTCCTGGGCTACTGCCTGCAGCTTTTCGTATCCTTCCTTTTCTTGCGCATATTCTGGCGAATGCAGCAACATGATTTTGGTACGATCCTTCAAACCAATATCGTCCAGCGTCGAATGCCCATCTTCCAAACTCAGTCCACGCGCCAACAGCCGTTGGTAACACGGCGGAATCTCTGTCGTTTGGGAAATCCGAGCCTTCAAATCGTCCACGGTCGCCGACGCATCTTCCCGAATCGTCAACGAATGCCCCAAGCCAGAAATGCGCAGCGTAAGTCGAGGAGGGGCTGCCATGGTGATATTGTCTCTTTGGTATCTCCGTATCTTCCGATACTGGACTTCCAGGTCTGCATGCTCTAGCTAGCTAGCTAGCTAGCTAGTAGCTAGCTAGCTAGGTACTGGTACCCTTCGCCCGTTTTGGTTTTGGTCTTAGGGATCTCCCGCTACAATAGGGTTAAAGCTTTTGAGAAAGATCAAGGGAACAGCTGGCGTGAATTCTTTTTACATGACTACTACATGTACCGTAGAGAGTCTATTCAACCGCAGTCGGGGTCTTTTGGCATGACACCAAAGATCCACCATTATCGTTGCCAGATTAGAAGTATCAAAAGTGAATATTAATTTCAAGACACCAAAGCTCGATCGCGATCCACAAAGATAAAGATACTTTTTTGAAAAGGCCGGGAGAGACACCGGAACAGTAGGATACGCTATTAGCGAGATGAGGTTCTCACCGCACCATGTCATGCTGATGGTAGTTGGCGCCACTACTACTACGCATACCGGAGTTATCGCCGAGAAGCGCCAACTCGGGCATAACTGCTTGAAAACGCGCAGCTTGCACGGAGCTTGCGATGTCGACACCGATGGTAATGAGATGGCGTGTTTGGAAATCAATGGCTATTTCCAATGTGCCCCTGCATTGACAGAAGGTCAAAGATGTGGTGTTGGCAACCGGTACAACGAGTGCCGCCAAGGCTTGTGGTGCTCGGGTGCAGGAGGAGAGTGTCGCGTAGCTCCTGCTATTGGGGAGCAATGTGCCGCAAACGTGGATTATGATACACGAAACGTATGTGGCTACCAGGGCTTTTGTGACTCTGATGGTGATGATACCTGCAGAGAGTATATTACATCCACAGTGGACCACGAAGATCCTTGTCCACTCAGCACGGATTACGGCTATCGAGAATGTTCCGCCGAATTGACTTGCGAGTACCATTGGAACCAAGGCAACTCATTCGGGACCTGTGTCCCTCGTTTTCAAGTGAACGATGGGAACAGTTGCAAAGATCATGACTGTGCGGATGGCCTCATGTGCTACGACTGGGACTGCCATCCTTTGTCGCACCGCGGAGAAAGGTGCCAGAAACAGTACCATTGCGTTGGAAACCTTATTTGTGCGCCAGCGTCAAACACGTGCCAGTTGAGGTCGGAATTTGATCCGGAAGTCATTGACATTGTACCGACAAAGGCACCTACAAAAGAACCAACCAATCGGCCAACTCTTCCTCCTTCCCCTCCACCTACCCCTGAACCTTCATTGTCCCCTACAAAAGAACCAACGCCCGGACCAACTAGTCCTCCTAGCCCTCCACCTTCAATGGCGCCTACGAAGGAACCAACGCCCGGACCAACTAGTCCTCCTAGCCCTCCACCTTCAATGGCACCTACGAAGGAACCAACGCCCGGACCAACTAGTCCTCCTAGTAGCCCTCCACCTTCAATGGCACCTACGAAGGAACCAACTCCTGGACCAACTAGTCCTCCTAGCCCTCCACCTACCCCCGAGACAAACTCTCCTGTGTCTTCACCTGATCCCATCAGTACTACTGCACCTTCATTGGCACCTACGAAAGAACCTACCCATCGGCCAACTCTTCCTCCTACCGGTACCCCTTCGCCTACACCTGAGACGAACTCTCCTGTGTCTTCATCTGATCTCGCCAGTACTGCGCAAGTCTCAAGCCTGGCGGCTGACCTTGGCCAAGATGATAGCCCTGCGGCAACCAATGCGCCCACAGAGCGTCCAACTCTAATTGCCAATCCAGATGATCCAAGTGAAGAAAGTAATAATGCTTCCCCAAGTGCGTCGACTGAATCCTCCGCAGCCGGAATGAATTCCAATATTGATCCCTTGCCAACCGACAGCCCAGTTGAAATCACTCCAAGGGAATATTGTAATGGTGAAACCATATCTGGCCATCCTTGTTTGTCGGCTGTCTATGAAAACTTGGGCCGTGGATTCAACGCGGTAACAGGGGAAATCACAGAGCCGGTTGTAAAGCTGCATTATACAAAGGGGCTAAATTTTACCATTAAAGCTACGGGGATGAAGTACGAGTACCCAGACAATGTCGAATGCAAGGATGAATCAGAAGGAGATGAAGTCATCGACACTAAGAAATATACTTCCACCTTACAATACAGGCAAATTATTGCTGGTCGCTTTGGGTTTTCAGGATCATTCAACGTCAACCATCTTAAACTCTTTGCAAAATACGAACATGCACTCCAAAAGGGTTTTGGTGAGGAACGCTATCTCTACCGAGCTTTCATCAGGAGCCAACTTTATACTTGCAAGCTGATTGCTTCTAGTAAGAAGGAGGTTACACAGAACCTTCAGTCACAAGTGGATCAGATTGCCCCCCCTGCCCCTGACCTTATCGAGAAAACGACAGGAACTCACTACATTACTTCTTTTAATGCTGGCGGAACACGAGACGTTTACGTTTTTGTTCGCAAATGCGTAAGCAACCAATCGAGTACTATTGAGGCCGAAATCAAGGCACTCTTTTCCAAGTTTTTGGTCGCCAAAGCAGAGGGTGAGGTATCCGCTTTGATTGGAATAGAGTGCTCCGAGTTCTCCGAGAATAGCTCTTACCGGACGTATACGAAAGGCGGGAATCAGCAAACTGACCTGGAGGAATGGCTGTCGTCTCTAAAGGACATTCCCGGCGCGATTGAGTACACTATGGAACCGCTTGAAGAGCTCCTACCTATCCTTGCGCCTGCAATTTCAGATTATGTCAATGATGAAGGGCTGTTTCAGGACAAAAGTGAAATTGATTTCCCGATCAGTCCTGCCTGTTGCACCTGTGACACAGAATGCGCAGCATCGAGTGCTCCATCGAGTGCTCCATCGAGTGCTCCATCGAGTGCAGCTCCAGCCTATCTGGTTTGTTCTTCACTGACATTGACCGTGATATCTGGACTTGTCATTTTGGTGATTTATACTTGATTTCTGTTCCGAAAACACTAAGCAATACTTGTTCAGACTGAAAATCAGATGCAGTACACAAATAGTAATGAAAAGTGTAACCAGGTTTGCACAGTTTGCAGTCAGATTACCATCGCAAAAGTCATACCCAAAGCCCTGTTGTGGTGCTCTGTAATGTTGCTCTTGTTGAGAAGTATCACAACCTCAACAGTTTGAGCTCTTATCATGGGGCTATGCTTGATGGTGTTTGGTTCATAGTCAGGATCTTTGCTCTTTGGGAAGTTATAGTTGGACACATTCTTCTTGAGACCCCGTCCACCCATCCCAATCTTTTACAAGCTTCTTGGTGCAGAATTGAAACGGTCTGCAAGATTGAATCAAACATCCAAGAATCAAAATGATGAGGAGGAGTCCATGCTGGCTGTCTTCAAGATTGCATGGACAGTACTTGAAGCATATCACTTATTTGCCATTTCCTACATGGTCCATGTCTCCCTCAACGAAATCTTGTCTTCCTGGCAATGCTCCTCCATTCTGCACTGGGTTGCCTTGTGTGGTAGCCTGCTGCTTCCCTCGTTGCTCTTATCGCAAGCATCTTCCTCAAATGGAACAGCGTGATCCATCAGATAGCTGAATATGAAGGTTCACTGTACCCCCAGGCACGTTACCAATTGGGCTTGTGATCTCCACTTCGAGATTGCCTCATAGGCTATTACCCTTGTCTTTGGACTTTTTTCCAAGGTTTCCAAAGCACAATTCTTTTCCTCCATGGCCTTTGACATTGATTTTTGTGTCAGAGGCAGCTCCACTTCACACCACAGTTATTGCATTGCCGCCCAATGTTGACTACAACAAGAGCTGACAATCCTTATCCCTGAATGCTAACTGGACTCAACTGCTTTGCAAATTGACCCGGCCATCGTATCGAATGGCTACCACTACCACACCGTACCGGTAACAGTCACAGTTCCTTCCGATCCCTGGATCTGTGTCTGGACAGGACCTGGTGTCTCGACCGAGTCCAGTCCGTCATGGGACTGGTTCGGCAATGTCCAAGACTTCACCTTACGGCGTACTAGTAGCTACCCCATGGCTGCTGGTCTGTAGCTCTAGCAGCAAGCCGTCCAGTACAAACCAAAGTATCCTCTGACTGATAGATAGCTTGAGCGACTAGCTAGCTAGTAGATTCGATTCGAAGCTGTTAGCTTGATGCTGCGGATCTCCACACCGGCATCTTCCTACTAGCTAGCTTCTCGGTTCTCTACGATAGTACTGTAAAAGCAGCCGTGTCAAGCATAATCTCCCCCATAGTATACTTGTTTGTTTGTTTGTTTAGTTAGTTAGTTATGCCGCCTTGCCAGTACATGTCGTCGGCCGTTGAGGAGAATGGGAATCGTCTTGACTGCTGAGGCTACCTCCGCTGGATTGCCGTGCCACGGCAATGTCTCTCAGTTTCTTGGTATATAAAAAGGGGTCATGCCCATCGCAACCACCGCCAAGAGTCCGAATTCTTCCTACTCCACCGTCGGGCGACAAGGAGGATCGTCGTCGGGGTCGCTTGGGGAGACTGACCGTGGCCTGTTTCTCGGTAGGACTGCAACCATTCCATCGGCATACGGAGCTGTCGTCCATACTACTGCTATTGTCGGACATGTCTTCTTCTTCGTCTTGTGTGGTCATGCGGGTTCTTCTTCGGCGTCGTCCAAAACTAGCATTCTTCTTGGACGAAGAGTTGTTGCCGACATGGCGGTGGAGCAAGGCAATCTTGGTATCCAAGGCGGCGGGACAACTCGTGCTGCGACTGCTCGCCAGTTGATCCCGACGGTTTTCGTTCAACGAGTGACCGGGCGCATTGTCTTGAATCAACACCATGCTACCCACCGGTAAAGAGGGCGGCAGCGAGAGTCTTTGGTTGGTCATCGTCGTTGTCATGGTAGAATAGAATAGAATGCAAAATTTGATGGCTCTGGCTAGCTGTAGACTGCTGTAGCCGCTCTTGATGGCTTGATGCAAAGGGGAGGTTGAGAAACCAAAATTTCAGATTTTGTGGGAATTACATGTGGCTCTCGAAGAAGCTCTCGAAGATACCCACAGAACCACGAGGCTCAAGCAAGGGATTGATTCGATTCGATTCGGGTGGTGAACTCCTAATTGTCATGATCCCTCATTCAGTGCCGTGTTTTCATTGATACCAGTAAAAAAGGTCAGACCAACATAACAGCTGCTTCTTTTTCATAAGCCCCAACTCTGGGAAGCAGTGGGATGTTGGGCGTTGTGTACTCCTGGCCATACACATTGGCCAACGCGCCGGCAGACGAAATAATGAGAACAAAGAGTGGGTTAGTCTTGCTCGCTGAAAAAATCGTTAGCAACATGCACGAATGAGGAGTGGACCACTTACCGTTGCAAAAGCACTCGTGACCCATCTCCAACTCTTCTGGGAACCCGCGATGAAATGATGCCCACCATTGCAAATGTCTGTCATGTAGGAGAAGAAACAATCAGATACCAGGAACAAGACAATGGAAAACAATTCAGCACTCTCTCGCACTCTCACCTCTGCTGTGGTATTAGACAACAAACAACAACAGGAAGTACTTCGTTTTTTGGTCTCTTACGGTGTTTTTCTGCCTCGCCATGGTTGCCTTGGTGGCAGATCTCGAAAAATGAAGTGCCCATCCTCCGTCTTCACCGGAAAACTTGGAATGCCTCGGCGGGAAAGCCCGCAAGGTGTGTCTTTCGAACAATTTGGTTAAGGAAGGACGCATGTGATTTGCCAGTCTGGTCAACTCGGGAGCTTCTCCAGTTGCAACTCACAATTTGGAGATGCTGGAAGAAAATTCGGTGTTGGGAATCGCCATTCAGAGTACCAAAAGAGGGTGTTTGCGACATGGCAACTCAATTTTGGAGTAGGGATGTAAACACTGCGGGCTTGAAGTATCGCTAAAGCAAATAGTTTTGATAAAGTCAGTTGTGAATCCACTCGCAGAAATGCTCTGTAGTTATTTGGTGGTTGTCTAGGTATCGCCATGTCGTCTCGCCGTTCATCGCCACCGTACCAGTATTTGGATATTCGCTCGCAGAATGCCTCGCAGAATGGCGACGAAGTGGGGTTGCAAAGCTCTGGTGACAATATTCGTGGTGGAGCCCAGACTTATAGTCATCCTTTTCAGTGGTCAAGATTCGCCCCACCAGCACCACCACCCCCCTGCACAGGTACGCCCCACACAGGAACCCCAACCGGTACGTTCCCTACCCTCCTCCATATGCGTACGTGCAGTACTATCCAACTGGCTGGACCCAAAATGCCTCCCCTGCATTGGCGTATGGAACTGGCTTTCAACCTCCTAGCCACCATGTCACTCATCCATCACAGGATGGCATTGTATCAACTGGAAAAGCCACCCAATGTCGTGATTACGTCGAGGACCAGCTTGTTTGCCATGTGCAAGCAAGGAATTGGCAAAGTCGCAAATGTATGAAAAGTATGGAGGATTTATCGATGTCAACGGAGTCAGCAAACAATGCCTTAGGCCTGACGGTACCGTGAAGAACAACGATGGGACCAAGACAATCAAGTTCTGTTGCAGAGTTGGAGACAAGGAAGATCCAAGCAGAACCAGGTGCCCCTGGAGAGGACAAACTAGAGACATGGGAGAGCTATCCCTCGAGAGCCATCGTTTTCGTAACTACATTCGACTCGCAAACAGCAAGCACAATCACAACCTGCAGAAGACACCCAGTAATCCAAAAGACCAATATGGAATTGCTCCAGCACTGCTACCACTCGTACAGCAGTTTGTCTCGGATCAGACAGAAGCAGGACGTTCCATTCTTAGAGTCACAGCTGATGAGGTATTGAAATCGATCACCAAGACTGTTCGGAGTGATGTCGAGTATCTAGATCATCGCCATCACGTTGTGCACACAGAAGCTAGGGAACACTTTCAAGACAGTTGCGAAACTACGTAGCCAATCAAAGAGAGTCGCACATAAGACGAAACTGTTTGGATTCTCGAATCTTCGAAGCAATGACGTTCTAATCAGAGTACTGTCTCACTGGGAGCTTAAGTTGCCAAGCACCTACGTTCGACGATGCAACTATCGGTCTCTGAGGAAATAGCAACAGCACTTGAAGTGTCAGGCCCTGGAGCATTGTTGACCGTTAATCTTGGGAGCGGTGATGTGGTTGACCGGTACAGAAAGAGCGTCTTGCAACATGAAGAAACCAAACAGAATAGCAATTTCGAGGAAAGAATCGAAGGTGCTTTGTGGTGTTTTCACCAACTGGGCTGTATCAACTTATGCACCTGGCTCTTCGAAGGAAGGGCACACGGCAGCTATGCTGTGATGGCACCGGTGGCATGATAAGAGACCAGAGTTGCCTGATCACAGTTGGCAGCGTATCAGTCAAACTGCGAGGTGGCCAAGATGAAGTTACGTCGTCCTTTCGGCCAATTTTGTATCTCAGAGCTGGAGGTGAACGATTCCATCCGTATTGTTTGGTACTGTACTGCATGCGAGACTTTGCAGTAGGATGTTTGGTGTCGACTTTGCTATTGATTGGGGAACAAGTGATGATGCCGATACATTCGTTAACTCCCACGTCTTCTTCAAGAGAAATGTGGCTTTATGCGATGCCCCATCGAACGAAGATGGAACACATCCTTTTTCCCAGCAACGACAGTTCGCAGTGGAAGAAATCGAAGAATACCCACCTTCTCCTCCATTCGATGCTGAAGTGCCTCTTACACAAATAATGGGAGACAATGAAGCAGTCGCATTGAAGACGTCTGGCAGTACTGACAGTGATGACGATTGTATTGAAGGCGAAGCTGTACTTAATTGTTTCTTTCATGTCATGCAGGCTTTTGCCAAACGAAAGAGCTACGTTGGTAAGATGAAGAGTAAGACATTTGCTGCTCCGAAGGGAACAGCGTATCGACATGTGTGCAACATCGGCAGTACGAAAACGATTGACCAGAGGAGAACTGTGACTGATCTGTACATTCGAGACTGGAGCGAAAATCGAGGTGAGAAAGACGCGGCGGATCACCTTCGAAAGGAGTATTGCACTTTTCCCCGTTGGAACTGGAATTATGCATGCAGTGGTGAAGTTGGCGTGTACCCATCGAACTGTCCTAACGAGAGCTTCAATCGACATGGAATAAAGAGTGTGGCATCCGATTGCTCCAAGAATGCCTCTCTTGCAGCCTTCCTTGTCCATACCGCCCCACGACTCTTACAAGAAGAATGCACACGTACGGTCAGATCCATGTACCATCGAGATACCACGAAGTGCATCTATCTTTGCAGTTGCCGCTAGTGGGTTCTTGAGAGAAAACATAGACGTGGTGGCACTTGGAAAGGATGCCTACGATAACCCTTCAAGCTGGTTAGTTAATGTCGGACGCAAGATCGGAATTCCAATTGATCAAAGAAGGATCAGACTTGTTTTGGCATCGTTGGAAGGGAACAAGGTACCGTTCGAAGAGATCCTGTGCAAGCAGAAGATGGACGTAACACACGACCAAGTCGCAGACATGATGGTTCGTGCTACGAATTCGGTGTGCCACCTACAATGGAAGCAAGGCAATATAGTTGGTGACTGTGAAGATTGCTACAAACATCTTGGATATAGCTGTCCAGGAGCAATCTATCTTCGCAGCAAACATGGTCTGTTGTTGTCGAGGTTGGAGATATTGCGCAAGACCAGTGCGAATGCAAGAGGAGACGCTGCGAAGGCAAGTGCAAGAGGAAACTCGAAGCTCTTATATCAGAGTGGGCTTGGCAAGACGTCGAAACGACGTTGTCTTTCGAAGGTGCTGGGAGTCTTTCGATGCCTACCTTGCAACTCTTGAATATGGCCAGTTATCGCGACTTGCTAGATACTTGGGACTGTTTCCTGCGGCAAGAAAGAAGTCGATCCAATGAAAGGACTTACTACACAGTGCCTCCTCGATAACTTGCTTTCTTTCTATGACAATCCAGCCGGTCATCGTGCTATGCTGCTTGGTTGTCGAAGCAATGAATCTCCTTTTGCGGTGGTGAAAGCGCTTGCCGGCAAGATGAAGGCAGCGTCAATGCCACAGAAAGAGAACAACAAATAGGCTGCCGGACGTTTTACTATGTAGTCCTAAAGCATATAGCCAACTGCTCCATCCTACTGTACTGCTGCAATAGACGTTGTTTGTATTGCGGTCACAAGAAGTGGAGAGTTGAAGTATCAAAATATCGAATTACAATTATTGGCCCAAAGCAAAACAAATTTGGGTAGCTACGTTCCAATTGCATTGGCATTGGTTGCTGCGAAACACTCCAATTATTGGATGCCGATACTCCCTCTGACAACTCCAGCTCGAGCTTTCTTGCAGGGGAGATGATTGATGCTTGGCAAAAAGCGACCACAACTTTGCTTTCCCAGAAAAGAATCAGTCAGAGTCAACCTCTTAGTTCCTTGTAAAATGACGGATCTCATGGCAGAGTACGTTCCTGTTGCGCGACTTGCAAGGAATGTCGAGAAAGGAGACAATGGAGTTGTTTGTCATACTCTGGAGCAATACCAGCAAGACATGGCCTATGTCGAGATGAAGTTGGCCGATATGGTGGCCGCTGGGATGGACTTGAAGACTGAAGCCAACAAGAAGCTCATCGAAATCAACAAAGACCGAAGAATTCGTGGGTATCCTCCCATGAAAGAATGGGTGTATGGCAATGACATGCATGGCATTCTTTGGGTTCGATATCTGTTGGAGGATGGTACTCGCAGTATGTTGCCGTATGAGAATGACGATATTGACATGTTCATCATGCAACATCTGTTCATGTTGAAGCTGCTGCTTCCAAACCCCTTCGAGGAAGCTCACAAGACCACTCACTCTGCGAGATCTGGTGTTACAACGAAGATGCGTACATCCGTCGGTACCATCGTTGGTTGGGAGACGTGACTTGTACATAGAAGGGTGGAAGATCCAGTGATGTGAAGATTCCCGTGAATGGGAGGGCAATCTTTGGCAAATGAGCGTTTGTTGGACAATGAGACACAGCCGAGGATAATGAAGACGCATCCGAGGAGAATCTTTCCCTTGTCGTTCCCGAAAACCTATTCAGGCCTGGTGATGTGTACGACACTGACCAAACCAACCACACGGCGGATGACGAAGATGACCTTGTTGGCCTGGAGCCCGAAGAACCCTTGGAAGAACCGGTGGAAGAACCAGTGGAAGAACCAGTGGATGAACCAGTGGATGAACCAGTGGCCGTGGCAGAAGAAACTGGCCCAGGTTCTCCTTCCCCTTCTACTGGTTCCGTGGTGATTGATGAAATCTTGAAGCGTCCGGTAGATTGGGTGTTCTCGCAGATTGCATCGGACGAGGACCTTCCCAACAGTTCGCCCATTTCTCAGAAGACCGACAGTTCCCAGAAGACCAACAGCTCCACCACTGCCGATTTGTCTAACTCCAACACCGAGGAGGAGGACACCGAGGAGGAAGAGAGCCCATGCAAGAAGCAGAAGACAAGCGGTGAAGACGAAGAAGTCACTACGATCAATGGCAATGAAGAAGGGGCCGATGAAGACAGCAGCGACAGTGACGGAGATAATGAAAACAGCATCCCAAGTGGTATTGAGATCTTGGCCACCGGTAGCTTCTCGTATTAGACTCCATTGTCTGGGTTCCTGGCATCTGATTGTTGACCCCATTATTGTTTGTCCTCTACCATGACACCTTGCTGTTTTCGGCATGGGTGCCCCAAGGGTATCATTTGGGGTTCCCGGCGACTCTTGAAATGGTTTCAGTCCTGATTATCACCGAGTATGGTTTACCATGGCTGACTCCATGCATAGTTAACTGAGTATAATTCGCGCCGAAACTACGACTACGCCTGCTGTCTTATATATTTATCCATGTATGCATATAAATCTTTCAATGGCCACGAAGGTAAATCCAGTAGTAAGTTATAACCTGGGATGTTGCACTTCTCCAGTTTCTACCGGTTAGGGAGCATTTATCCTTAAGGCTATCGAGAATTCGGAACTGTGAATGCACTGCAAAGCTCTGTGAATGAACTGGCAGAAACTTGGAGAAATAGATTTACATTCTCTTTCTGATCGTAGTCAACCTGATTGTAAGTCTTGATTTGTACGAGAGTGAGGATTGAGACAAACCAGGTCTTAACGATTCACTTTTAAACTTGTACCTTTCCATGAGATCACGGTACGTGGCAAGCGCAATAAGTAAGGCATCAATAATTGAGTAGTTTCTGAGACAACAAAAGGCAAAAGAGTTTTAGAACAATCTTTGCCTCTCTGCCTACCGGTAGGCCAACTGCAGAAAAAGAAGCACTCAAAGAAGATAAAAGAGTGACGAGTGACGAGTCATCAAAATTTGCTGTATGCAACGTTGGGACGAGTGTGTTTCGTTGGGAACCCCCCCACCCCTACCGCCCCTGTACCACCGTACCACCACCACAACTCGGTTGCTCAAAGATAGATACTTGGACGGCACCTTCTGGCTGGCTGCCAGAGTAGCTAGTGAGCTAGTGGCTACCGTACTGTACGGTACGACTGTAGCTTGCTGGTTGTTCGAAGCCACCAAGAGAGATGCCAATAACGTAAAAGAAAGCTATCTTCTGCAACCTACGACCGTAGGTTTCTCTGACTTAGTTCTACAGTGTACATGGTTGCCAAAGAGGAAAAGAAGACAGTGGCTGTCAACTACTCAGCAAATCACAGTTGCTGCCCGAGACCCTGCAGTACTATTCTTGCTCTCTTTCTTCCAGCCAATTGCTTGCATGCTATGCATGTTTGCTTCACAAGTTTCTTGTTGCATTCCCTTGGATTGAGTAGAGTCCTTTAGAGGCAATACTACCTTTGGAGATTAAGTATAGCTACATAGAAGTCTTTTTCCGAAAAGGGGAGCCACTCTTGGAGAATCGAACCAAGAATTCGGAATTCCCCCAACACTACACTTCCCAGTCCGAACGGAGGGCAGTGTATCCAACTCTCCACTTCCCATCTTGCTTTGCTGCCCGCAATTCTGTTCTTGCTTTTGGCCTCTTGCTCACCGGTATTATTCAGCAGCGATGGCCACGTCAAAGCAAGCAAAGGCAGGAAATGTGTATTGATGGTTACCTAAAGTGCTCGCCGATATGAGAGGGCTGGTAGTACGCAGCCCATTGCCGCCCAGGATTGAAGCCATGTAACCAAAATCACTGTATTCTAAAGTATTAGAGTTGGCACAGCCCACCAGCCACAGCTGAAACCAAGGCAGCTCTCAGGAGAAGGAAAACTACTACCAGGTACCCTGAAGGGTCCGTACTTCAGTTTGTTTTACATGTATTTAGACGTTATACTATCTAGCCACGTTGTTGAGGTTGGGCAATACTGGTTCCACTGATCTCTTGATTGCCCCCCAAAAAGAATCAAGGAATCTGCAAATTTTGCCAAACGAAAACGGAATGCCGCACTGAGATTTCCAGGAACTGGGACTGGCTGGCTCTTTCTGCGAGTACGCCGAATCATGTTTGGATTCTTACTCGTTTCAACCACTGCCAATCGGCCAGCAGCACGTCGCAACTATAGTTAGACGAACAAACTAAGCCCCATAAACTCGCCTGCAACAAAGAATTGCAAAGATTCAGCATTACTCTGCCTCCCTAATGAAAACATACTTTCCACTATTCTCGCCTTTCGCCCTCCTGGCTTGCCTTCGGCTCCAGACGGTCGCCTCGTTCGATGATTTTTATTTTCCAGACCACGAAGAAGAGTGGCGGATGATGTCACAGAATGGAACGCGACGTGTCTTTAACTTTGGTATCGGCAGCTTGTCGAGCTGGGCCTCTAGACAAACAACCGCAACTACAAGTCCTTTCGATTCTCCTCCGTCAATAGCCCCTGCGTTTCCTGGTGCAGTTGGCGGCCTTGTCAGAGAATTTGGAATCGAAGCTTATGGAGCGTGTTTTAACTGGGCTCCTGCCACTGTCAGACCATGTTTCCCAGACTTTGAAGACTGCAGCGCACCAGTCACTGGGTTCTTCTTTGAGATTTTCGAGGAAGAGTGGAAATCTCTTCGCGATAGGGAAGACATATATGACCTTCTCGAGGTCTCACCTAACTCACCACGCCCAGAAGGGCTTGATCCTGATGGCTACTACTTCACCTGGGCCTCAAGAACATACGATCCGCGTGAGCCTGCCTGTGCCAATTCTCCTGACACCTTAGTTTCTCAAGCCTATTGGGACTCCATAATCGCCGGCATCATGGCTTGGGACGGACAGCTCCTGAACAGCGGGCGCTACACTTGGGATTTGATGGCGGAGCTTGAAGAAACTCCAGGCTTTGCATCCAAGGTACATCAATCACCAAGTCTATCCTTGGAAGAGCGCCGAAATTTGGCAGTGGAGTTGGTGAAATCTACCAAGCAATCTGTGTTGCAATGGGTTGACGATCGCAGATGCCCGCTCAACGGTAATACTATCATTACTCCAATTTCCGAATTGTCCACTGAAGTACTTGAGGAGGAACCTATCGAAGCGGCTGCCATTGGCACAGTCTCCCCTCCCTTCTCTGATGCCTTTCATGCTTTCATTGACGAAATCTTGATTGAAGGAGGGTGGGAATTCGGTGCCCTCAATAGCATCCATAACCGGATGGATGCATGTACCTTTGTTGACCCGAACGGACGGGGAGATTGGACTACTAATCTTTACTACGATGACTTTGTTGGTTTCTGGACTGTACCCACCGGCCTAGAGGAATCTGAAGTCACCGAGGAGAGTGTTAGCCCCAATCTGCCCTGACCAACCAACGGATCCTATTGATATTGAATTCATGGAAGGAAACTTGAATAAGATAAGGTGGTCTCTTTTAAATTAGAAAGTCGACGAATTGTGTTTTGCAAATTTAGCATCGCTGCGCCGAGTTATCTTGTGTCTTTCTAGCTTTGGCTACTAGCTAGGATGTTCTTGACTGCGCGATGGCTTGATCCTTGGTGGTTTGAATGGCAAGCGGACAAGACGGTATCGGTATATTCCAGCACGTCGCAAATTGTCGAGGTTCGGTGGTTTCCACGGCTTCCGCAGCTTCCACTGTGCAACAGGATTGCCGGTGCTTCTAACAAAATATCGACCCCTTGCTCCTTGATTGCTTCCGTCAAGTGCTCGCCGATTGCGATATGGAAATGCGTCTCGTCCAGCCCGCTTCGTTCGGCAGGTGCATGGAGGCAAGGGCGTCAACAAATGTCCATCGACCAACGCGCTGCATTGACAATTGAACTCGCACACTTTCTCCTGATGGAACCAGAAAGCTCAGAAGGCTTTCGGGTACGAAGAAAACACGCAGCTGACAGCTTGCAAAGGCACCGGCTCAGGCTTCGTGGTCACAGGGGTTGATCGCCAGGTAATCGCATTCATCGAGGTCGCGAAGAGCTCTTATGTGGCACAGAGTCCTTTTGCGGTGCCGGTTCATGGCGTTGCACAATCGGGATGAACCCGTGCTTTGCTTCCCAGTCACGGACGCTGTCAAGCACTTTTTCATAAGCAGCGTCCGCTTCTTTGTCAACCGCAGGGTAACTGATGAGGCTGTGAGGACCGTAACTATTCATTTCATGGGAACTGGTGCCTCCCCCAGCCGAGCGGGCACTGTGCTGACAACCCCCCAAGTGAGAAGAGTTTCCTTTCAAGATATCCTTGCTGGGGCGCGTATGGGCAAGCTGTTTGAATCGTTGCTGGTACTTGGGAATAAAGATGGGCAGTAGCAGGGTCAAGCATGCAACATCTACAAGGGTTGACTCAAGCAGGAATCTCCTCGTCGGGTTGTCTTTCACAACGAACAAGAGAGGCCCGAATATTACTGTTGTTTCAAACATGCTCACAATCGAAACGAACAAGTGGGTCGTTTCAGACATATCCGTGGTCACGTCCCTTTGAAGATAGCACTGTGAACCATGCACGAAAGGGTGTTGTACATTTATGAGCGAAAGGGAGTCACCAAGAAGGAGACCAGGCTGCGTAACGTACCTGATATGCTGCGTATCCAACGCCGGCAAGGTTGATTAAACCCAGTGGGACAATGAAGTACCAGGAGACAGATGGTGTGTAGTAACCACAACTCCCATAGGTTTCTGTGAGACGGCCGAATTCGTCATAAGCGGTGCTGTCAACCGGAACTGGAACCCGGCTCCACTTGAATGGCGCAATCAAGGTGCAACTCAACAAGAGCGCAGTATTGCACAAGAGCAGGATGCACAACGGTTGTTGCACCTGCATCGCAGACACCTTGACTCGCCGCATTGCCTGTCCGTTTCTTATTACCATGTTCAGTCGCATTGCTTTTGAAATAGTTGCAGAGAAAGCCACGCAAAACCCAACCAAGACGATCCATGGAGTGGCCATACAGGCCGCATCTAGGTTGAACTTGGACGTCTCACAACCTTCCCTCTCTTCTTGCATGCTCAGTGGAATGACAGCCATGGCTGTGAGAAACGTCCCGAGGCAAAGTTGGCACAGAAAGACGGGCTGTCCGGCTCCGACAACATATCGCTTTCGATTCAGGACTGTCCAAACCATCCAGCCCAGCGACATCAAAGCCACAAAAGCAGCAAATACCCATCCATATATCAAGGCACCGTTGTCAATCAAGTTGCATTCCATTCCGTCAACAGGAGGCAGCGGTGATGGCTGGTTGGTTGAGTTGTCAGAATATGTGTAAGGATCCTTGAAGTTGATCGTTTCGGTTCCTACGATTGCCACCGTGGAAATGTTGAACTCAACAAAACTGCTGTTGGGAACAGCTCCCTTGCCCTTGTCCGCCAATACAACGTTCTCCAGCCGATAGTGAACAGTATCTTCCCTTCTTGTGCCACTGTTGTGGTCAAAGGCTACCCATCCCGTGACACCTTGGAATTCTGTTCGTACCAGCGCATCATAGAGCTGCTGTCCTGCGAATTGCTCGGGTGCTTTGCAAGCTGCAATCCCAAGTGCCATCATGGCATCATACGCCAGATAGGACACAGACGATCTTACCGGAGCCACGTAATCAACAATCCGTGCCCACTTTTGTTCGGCCTGAGACGCAATGTAGCGATCCCTCATGGTCCTGTTGTTGCTGTCTACCGGGCCTCTAGCCAACAAGAAATCTTCAAAGTGCTGATCAAAGGCGGGGTGATCTTCAAAGTGCATGAACGTTACCGCACTTCCATGAACCGCTTGAGCAATATCGCCTTCTGTTTCTTTGTCCAAGATTCGAGTCATTTCGAGTTCTGAGAAGTACCAAGTATATCCCGGTGCTCCCATGATACCGTGCTGGAACCCCTCACGAGCCACATGCTTCCAGGTGGGCGGGTTGCTGCGTAATAAGATGTCAGTGGCTCAATTGTGAGGATAGCAGTACCGTACGGTATGATTCGATTCCACTGAATCCGTACGATGCAACGACTTACACAATGCCGACAAAGTATTGGACTTTGGACTGTGCCAACTCTTTCATGGCTTCCTTTAACAGAATCCATTCCTCTTTATTGTGTCCTTCCACATATCCCACAGAGGTCGCCACTGTTACGTTGTACAGCGGTGCATTTTCGATGAGAAAGTTGTGAAAGGACAAGCCCCATTCATTCCTGGAGTACAAGATGCCGATTCGAGGAACACCGATGCTATTGAGGTAGTTCAAAAAGATTTTGGCTTCTGACTGAACGCTGGTGCAGGTTCGAGCGTAAAACGGGCTATATGAAAGAGAAGGAAAGGTTCATTTGAGGATGCATGCACAATGGAGTCGCTCCATACCATGGATTTGTCTCAAAAGGGATCTGCTTACCTGTTGTCCAGGGACTGGCTGGTGGATATAGTACCGATTGTAGGTATTTCCAGACCACTGGTCACAATACTGACTGGAAGACTCACAGAGGAACTGTAGGGGCCCCAGACAGCAAATGGCTTTTTCCCAGGTGCCCGATATGAGTCCAATGCTTCTTCTACCCCCTTGAAAGGACGGAACCGTGTGTCTCTACGTTGCGTGGGAAATACATAGAGAATCTCAACAGACATGTAAGGCAAGGCAAACTCCTGCACATTTAAAAGACAAGATTGCAATCTGCAGACAGACGCCAAGATCTGGCGGCACAACAGATATCCAAACAACGCTGTGCCTGAGCGCCACCCACCAGCCAGCCCGAGCTAGCTAGCTAGGGTTGGTCTCACAGCCTAGGAAGCCAGCGCATTGGATGCGCTTTTGAAGGACAATACTGCAATCTGAAGCACCTACCTGAATTCGACCTCCATGGTAAAGTCACAACCAGCCAACAAGTCTGGTATTTCTGGCAAGACAGCTCCATTTCGAGAATTGAAATGCTCTAACGCGAGGTACGCAGCTGCTTCATAGTAAAGATATTCTTCACGAGGCTTTCTTGGATTTTCGTAGGTTGTTTTGGGCCAAAGACCCGACACAAACCCGTGCCTTGTGTTGGTTGTCCTATCATGAATCACCGCTGACGCCATGGTTTGGTTTGGTGCATGGAGCTAGCGATTAACTTTTGCCTATTCCTTCTAAAGTTGTAGCACATTATCTATCAGATAGTAACTGGTGTGGTCAATCGCTTTTTTGTTCAAGCGTCCTTCAAAAGAACAGAAACTTGATGCGGGGATTCTCAAGGATCATGAACTTCTTTTGTTTCAACCAACCTTCGTCCCTGGACATCTCGGAGAACACCTAAAAGCTACTACAGTGTACATCATACTCTGGGAGTACCGTAGCACTTATCCAACCTTGTCAAAACTGGAGGCAAGGAGAGGGCGACGCGAAGGCCACGAGATACAACGGGACATGAAGGGCCACCACCAGGTCCTGTGATGAACCTCTCTTCATGAACCTCGCAGGTGAACCCTTCAGCTTTCATCGAAGCGACTTCTCATCGAATGGCAGGCCCTGCCTATTTCTGTTGAAAGTACAAGGATGTATGGCATGGCATACGTACCGGTACTGGTACCAGTGATACCGTACCGGTACCAGATCTCGGAGAATGCTGGTGGGACTTTATTCTGCTCCTCCGCATTTAGGGTTGACAGTTAGTTTCTATCTTGTGAGTTCTTTTTGGCTGACTCCTTTGTCACGTCAACGCAACTACCACACATCATATACTATTATGTGCCGTACCCTCCGTCGCCTCCAGCAAATAAGAGTCAAGCTGCAACATGTACGGTCGTACGTACAAGGCTTCGCTTTGTTCAGCCACAATCTCTTGCAACGTCTCTAAGCTACTGATACGGTACCGGTAGCCATGGCAGGCAGCCCAGACGAAGCTGCTACGGTATTACCTGTGCGATCTCTCAATCTTCCGTACTGTACCGAGTGCCCATCTAGCTATAGTCAGAAGCCATGCCAACCAACAATCAAATCTGAATGCAAAGGGCTAGTTCTACATGTATGTCTGTACTATAGAAGCAAACTTTTTGAAGAAACTCATCGTACTACTCAGATCACATTATCTAAACTATGCATTGGGTTGCTTCCAAGCTTACTATTCCCAACTTGAACAAAGGCATTGGACGCGGAAGGGTTGTTTTCAATAATTCGCCCTTCAGTTTCCTTGCACGGCGGAATAGGCACGGAAGCGGCGATTGCGTTTAACTTGGCTGATGCGCTGAACGCGGTCACGGGGGTTGCTCGCTGGCTCGGACTTCTTGGCAGGAATGCTGCTGGAACGTCCCGAATTCTTCTTGGCAAACAACCAAGCCAATCGTCCGCTCACAGGACCCTGGATCTTTTCAGCCACCTCTTCCGTCTCCTCCTCGTCATCGCTGTCCGTAAGATCACTCTCCAAAGAGGAGGAGGACATGTTGTCATCGTCCGCCTCGTACACATTGAACTCGACATGGACATTGTCTTCGTTGATAAAGTGCCCAATCTCACTGGCTGAAATGCTGTTGTGATCGTAGCACTCAGTAGAGCAGGATGTTCCCAACGTGGACAAGGTTGACGTGCGCTTGTGGCCCTGAGGCTTGCCATCCTTGAATCCGATGGTGCCGCTGATAATGGATGTTGCGCTGCTGGGTTGCTCCTGAAGGTAGAAAATGTGTTCCCGTTCGTACTCAATTGTTGTTGGAGCCATATCCACCTCGTTTGGGACCGAGATGCAAAAGGGAACGAAATCATAACGGCGTGGAAAGCTGCCATCGGGAGTATGGACAGCCTTGGTTTTCTTGATGGCATGAAGACGGCCGCGACTACGACGATGACGACCGCCGCCTCCGAATGCGACATGACCATTCTTGGTGTTGTGGGACTTCTTTGCAACAGCCATGGCTACGGCATCGTTCGATTGCAAGTACCAATCTTTGCCCAGTTCGGCTTCCATCTCGAGGCGGAAAGCCTTCTGTTCGACCTTGCCAAACTGACCCATGTAGCGATCGATTTGAAGGAGCACCTGCATGTCGGCTTCCGAAGGACCTTGAGTGGCGGAGGTGGGTTTGCTGTTCATCATCATGGTGAGCGTGAAAGTTTCTTTGCTTTGATATACTTGCAATGAATGTGTGTTGCTATTGTGTTTCGGTTGTTGAGCCGAGCGAATAATGAGCTTTCTGTTGTGAACTCTTCCACGGTCTCCATCGCCGTCGGAAGAAACGACAGCCTCGAATCCGTTTCGCACCGCTACCGGCAACTGGGTGCTTCCGTTTCAACCAGACGTCAGACATCGTGAGTGATAATCTGCTATAGAAAAAGAATCCGTACCCACGTACTGGTACACTACCGTGCGCAAGGTAGGAATGAAGAAACCAGCAGTATCTGTTGATGGTTAATGGCTAGTATCGATGGTTGTCGAAACGATGAAGCGCGTTGAATCATCAGTCGGGCGCGGGCAATGCATCGCACACGTCGTTTTCACGCCCTTGCTCTGGAGGTGCGTGAAGCTGCCAACCTTCTTCGTGCCGTCCACCCTTAATGGTTTGCCCGTAAGGCTGTCTGATTGCCACTGTCTCTTAAAATCGAGACCTGCCGTGCACTTGCTTCGAGATACAGAATCATTTTTTGTACATCTTCCTTGCGCTTCGGTATATATTCAAAGGAGCGACCCAACTAGAGTAGAAGATAGAAGTGTCACCAACGGCACGATTTCCTGGCCCGGGCTTGTACCGTACTCTACTCTACCTGTCAACCCAAGTTGTGTGGGTGCTCGCCATCGATCGAGACACCAATCAACTGCAGTAGTTGTTTATAGCTCCCTCTTTCTTCGTCGTGACACAACGACAGTTCAAAGGAGCATTGATGATCATCCTCTTTGCCCCTTATGATCTCTAGAATCTCCCACAGATTGATCCACCGATCGACATAGACAATGGCCTTGTTCCAAGTGGAAGAGGCTTTGGTTTGATTATCATTATGGAGGCGAATGCCATTGATAGTAATGACTGGTGCCTGTGTCCCAAAGGCCAATCCAATCCATTTCAAACGAGATTCCAATAGTTTGATCCGGAACGATGGTGTAGCATCACAATGGAATACTTTGTAGCCGTATTTGCGATCGGCGCGACGCTTGTCGACCCGATGTTCCAATGCAAGGGGCTGCTGGTCAATATCGTGCCTGTTGGCAATGTGTAGATTGGTGGTAACAGAACTGGATGCAGAGTTTGTGTGGTTGCCAAACTGTCCTCGTGGAACCCAAGGTGAGAGTGACCCCACCGTGGTGTTTGCATCAAACAAGTCCGTCCACAATTCCTTCCATTCAAGAGGAATATCTGGGCTCAGAACACTCTGAGTATTAGTATATATATTAGTAGAAGCAGCAGATCCTCTGAAAGAGGTGATGCTACTGCTGATTGTTGTTCCTGTGGTTGTGTCATTTGCAGTAGTATCATTATTGGAACGTACTAGTGATGATGATAATAAGTTGGAAACTAAAAAGTATTGAATCATATCTGCAATAATACCCACTGCCTGGCAAGAAGGATGATGACGGTCATCAAAGAGGCGCGATGAATGGGCCATGATGGTGGTTCGATTGATGACGGCTCCCACATTGATGACTCCAATGTCCCAATTGGAATAAGAGGGTGTGTCGAGGAGATTATGAATCACAGAGTTTACCACACGTTGGTTGATAATGGTGCCATTCGTCCTTTGTATCCACTTTCCGTTTTGGGCATTGATTTGGAACTCCCAGAGGTACAAGAGGACAATGGGAGGTGGAGGTTGATTGTGGTAGAGTACTCTGACGCGTGTCAACCAAAAGTCCAGTTTGCGCACTTGTTCCTCTAGACTCCCGTGGTGATCGTTAATGTGGAATTCCCACAGGAGCACATCGGTAGAGCGAGGATCAATGAGTTGATCCAGCATGAGGGCATTGGTGACGGAATCCGTGGCTCCTTGGGCTAGATTGACAACCTCCAGGTGTGGATATGATTGTTGTGCTGTGGATGATGCTGTCATGACGTTCCAACGCTCTTGTAGCTGATTGCTGTATCGTCCTCCGTACAAATCATCATCATCATTACTATTAGTAGTATAAAAAGTAGTAGAAGAAGAACAATTGTTGGCTGCTCTGGCAGATGCAGACCCTCCAAGGATTGCCATGGTCAACCCTGTCTTTTTGTTTCCCTTTTGATGCAAGATTCTCTCCAGACTACCAGGCTTCCATTGCCTGGGAAAGCCATGTTCCAAAAAGTAGTCTTTCGATGACACCAGCAACTGTTGATCATCATTGCCACCTGACTCCTCTCCTCTTCCCAATGGCAGCGAACTCTTCTCGGCCATTTCTTGCCATGCCCACATGGTCTGTGATGGAAGATCCGGATTACTAGTACTAGTAGTCCATTGCATGGATGACGTTGCAGCAGTATCCACCAAAGAAGTGCCATGATCCTTCTCCTTCTTTGTCTTGGTCAAAAGATCCGCCACCATAAAGGTTCTCATACACGCCACTGCTTCTTCCCAAATGCTCCAACTCACGACGACACATAGTAATAATAACAGCACCAGGCAACCAAACCAAGATACGGGCAGGGAACAGGAAGACTTCATTCTACTTGGTTGGTAGACTACGTATATACTAGATCTAGTACAGTGCTGCAGCCCAAAGGTCTCTTTGGCATGGTCGACGATGTTTCTTCGTTTCCAATTCGAAAATTTGAATTGAAGCCAGTTTAGCTGCCAAAAATACAAGGGAACCTATACAGAACGTGTCCTTTTTCGTTGCTTGCTAACTACGCTACCGGTACGGGTACGGGTAGCCTACTGGTACGGTACTGGTACGGGTATCCATCTCTATAGACTCGACTCGGAGATACGGTAGTTCGGAGAGTGCGGGAAGCCTGCTGGACCGTCCGACGGTTGTCACTCAGGTTTTAAAAAAACTCAAAATTTTGCAGTTGAAACATTCCCTTAAACATTCCCTTAAAACATTCCCTTAAATCCTTAACATTCCCTTAACATTCCCTTAAATCAACATTCCCTTAACAACATTCCTTTAACGCTTCGAAACATTCCTCTAAGCCTTCATGTAAACCCCATAGAACATTCCCTTAAAAGAAATGAACATTCCATTAAATAAACATTCCCTTAAAACATTCCCTTAAATCCTCAACATTCCCTTAACATTCCCTTAAAGCTTCAACATTCCCTTAACATTCCCTTTTAACCAGAACCACGATTTGAGCAGTTTTTAAACCTGAGCAAAAACCGTCGGACGGTCCTGCTCCACCACCAACCAAGTTTTAAAATAATAGTGGCATACATGGGTTCAGAAATTCCCATGCGGTTGGCACCCGCAAACAATTTTAAGTCATTGCAGCCAAGAGAGTGAGCACTGGCCAGGGTGGTCAATCGAATCAAACATGCTTATTTGATATATGTCTGCGTCGGATCGCAATCAATGACGGCGAAATCTTGTACTTGTTTATCTATCAATCCATACTGGGCGTGTGAGGTCTGAAGGCATGCTTCTGCTGCTCGCCACATGGCCGTACATATACAAAGACACCAAAGGAAGTGGACTGATGGTGAGCCAGTAGGTAGGTAGGTAGGTAGGTACCAGACAGCACGCTACCGGCACTAGCTAGGCAAGCACGCTACAGTACTATCAGGTCCTAAGAGTGAATTCAGGACTGACTCAAGTATGCACGATGAGCTAAAACTTAGGGTAGGATACTAAAAAGAGCGGATCGAGCTTGGCGATTTCAAATCACCTTGCTCCATAGTCGCTTTGTACTCTTTCATATAGACTAAACAGAATATTCGTCAAAATTGCTCTGGTGGTTGCTTGAGCCATCTTCTTGGAGACTTTCACTTCTCATGTGTCGAGTCCCGCCTTCCCGGAGACTCTGCCTTGAAGGCTGCTTTTTGCCAGGTGCAACTTTCTTATCAGATGAGGGGAAGAACGATTTCCATGAGCCATTTTCTTTGCCATCAACAATGGCTCCAGCTGCAATGTAGCATCCGGGGTGCACAACTCCAGAAATGTAGACATCATCTAGTGTGAGTCCATTGATATCAAAATAGTGGCCACGGGGGTAGGCATTGTCCACGACAGTGTTGCCTTGGAAGTGGTAGTTTGCAAACTCATCAAGTGTGCAATCAAAGAACCAGAGATCACCATTGACTTCAGCGCCCATTACTCGAACATACATCTGGAACATGGGTGTTCCCATCAGAAACACCTCAACGGGGTTTCCGTCTCGGAATCCTTCCACATAGGAAGTATAAACAGAAAACAAATGGGTTTGGATTTTGGGAGGAACCACATTCAGGACGGCCCACTCATTTATCTTGGCAATGAGGATCCAAACAAGGAACTGAAAGGCAATAGCCACACCAACAACCAAGGTGACAACACCTGAGGAATGGTTACCTCCTGAAACTGACGCAGCCAGCTCAAAGGAAGGAATAATACTCCAAAATATGAAAGCAAGAAGAATCAGCTGGGCCAATTCAGGTAAAAAAAATTGTAGGAGGCTTGGGCTACATCTGGCGTAAGGAGGGTTCAAATCATAGATCTTGTCTGAGACCTGACTTCTTGAGGGGATGTTTGATCTGATGACCTTAGCACCAGCATGAACAACTGTGTCTCTTCCAAGAGAGCTGCCCAGGATTTCAATCTTCTCTCCAGCCGGCCTGTCCAGTTCAAAATGGGCAAGGGAAAGGAAAGATTGGCGTACTTTCATGTAGTCTACTTTTGAAGGAGGGAAAATTGCTGTGGCAGTAAATAGAGCAGACACAGCATCAACATCCAGTCCATGGAGCCATTGAATCAATGAAGCGAGTTTGGAACCCCCCATAAAATTGCCAAGTGTCCAAGCAGCAATCCGAAAGTGGTAGTCACAGGCCCAGTTGGTTGCTCTTCTCCATAAAGTTCCCTCATATTCTGTTGATGGATCTCTCTTTCCAATCAAGAGCCATTTCATTATGATGCTTGTCACCATAGCCAGTAGTGATGCAAACGGAAAGAGCAGGAACCAGTGCAGAACAACATGGTAGCGCCAGGGTGGTAAGACGTCTTTGAGGATTGCATTGGCAAGGAAGTATAGAGCAGAATAATGGTAGGCTTCTGAAAACATCCAGAGAATCTTAAAGGCATCGAGCAGGGAATCTTCCTGCCAGTTTGACTGTTGACGCCTGCATGTACCTGCATTGTATGCGGGGTTGCCACGTGCAATCACTTCAGGGGAGACTTGGGCACGTTCCTCCACCACTGCCAACCTTTCTAGCTTGCAACCAGCTCCAATAGTAGCACCAGGGCTCACCATTCCAGAAATTTTGCAATCTGATCCAATGTCAATAGGAAGAAACACCATAGATAGACTGTCCTCAGTCCATGGCCTGAACTTTCTGCATCGGATAGCATGGCCAACTGATGAATTGGCCCCAATACTGACAAGATCGCATTCTCTGATAAAAGCATCAATCTTTACAGACCATGCAATGTCAGCACCAAGCAACCAGTAAAAAAGCCATGCACACTTGGTTTCCAAAAGAAATCTTCCAGCAAAGAGCTCCCAGATATGCAGCAATCGATCAATAAACCACCACCTTAAGTAGTCCCAAGACATCAAATTGATTTCCTGAGGGTGGTACTTGCCAATAATCAGTGTCTTGCAAAGAACCAGAATGATGGAGAAGGATATAATACATATGGGAAGTAACAGAGGCAACAACAACCAGCTTGCAGCAGTGCAGGTTTTACCACGCGAAGTATCACAGTCTGCCAACTCTGCTGCAATCAAGTATGATGGAATGATAGCAGCCACCACCAGAATAAGGATTGTTAGGATGCCCAGTACTTGAACAAAGCCCATCTGTAGCTTGCTGCACCTTGATCTTGCCGTGCTCCAGTGGAAGAAGGGGTGCCTGTCTGTGTCTTGGATAGCAAAGCACTTGCCTTCGGATGCTTCTAAGAAGACAGAAAGTTCTTCGGGTGTTGAGTGGAGCTGTTCAAAGTTTGCTGGTAGGACCACATGCAACTCTTCCTCCGCTCTGTTCCTCAGCTCAGCACTCTTGAGTGATGTTAGACCATGTTCAACCCATGATTTTGCCATGTCAACTTCTGAACCAAGGATGGAGATGACCAAATTGTGGAAATCCTTGGGTGAGTTTGTAGAGTGGGACTTAAATCGATTCGGACATTCTGAGGATTCAAAATCTGTTGCCTCTGCACGGACTTCGTTCTCTGCTGGAATTGCATTGTCATGTGGCTGAAACCTTAGGATCACAGAAGATGTCTTCCAATCACAGGCAATTGTTGTCTGCCTGATCTCACTCCTCTTCAACTTGCCAGATGTGGTCTTGGGTGTCACACCAAGCTTGAGGACAACAACCTCTGAGGCTATTTTGACCGCCAGATCTTCGTTTGATGACTTGTCAAACCCTTTGCGAGCCTCGAGTGTGACACCAATGCTGTCCTCTCCAAGCTGAAAGGCTGATGTCCTTCCTGGACGAATAACATCACCAAAAGCCTCATCAATGGATAGCTCTACATCAGTTGGGTCATAGTTCTTTCCATTCACAATGATGACATCTTTGACTCTGCCAGTGATGTACATTTGCCCATCAACAATCTTGCCCAAATCACCAGTTTCTAGCCAAGAGCCTTCATATCCTGGCAGTGAATTGGCAAATGTAGCCTTTGTAAGCTCAGCCTGGTCATAATACCCTGCTGCAACACGTGGTGATTGGGCCCAGATGCTTCCAACTTGCCCATCCTCCACCTCCTTTCCGCCCTCAACAATTCGAAGCTTCAGGGTAGGTGAGTTTACTTCTCCACAGCAGACAAGACCTTCAGAGTCTGGTTTGGCTGGTCCACCAGTTACAAGCACTACCATTTCAGCCATACAATAGATGTTGTAAATATGCTCAGGTTTGATAGCAAGGGTTTTTGACACTGCCTCCACAACGTGGCTCTGGGCTGGTTCACCTCCAAACATGGCCCGCTTCACACAACTCCAGTCAGCTGTCCTGTTGACCTGCTTCAATCTTTTGAGGAGCAAAGCATAAGCAAAGTTGGGCGCTGGGGTGATGGTGGCCTGATATTTCTCAACCATATCAGTCCACAGCAATGGGTTGACGATGAAATCCAATGGTGAAGCCATGACAAGGGGGGTACCAGAATATGTAGCACCCATAAACCCAGTCACAAGTCCCATGTCTGGATATTGAGGGGGGATGAGGTACCGAAAGAAGCATGGGGAACAAGTCAGTTGCAGTGGCTGGAACTTACCATGGTATTGAAGGACCCACAGAACTTCCAAATCATTGGGTCCCTGACAATCTGTTAAAGTAACACCTCCTTTGCATGTTTCAGCCAAATTGTTGTGACTGATCATGACTCCTTTCGGTCGACCAGTACTGCCAGAGGTGTACTGGATGAAGCAGATATCTTCGGGTTCTCCTACAAATTGCTCGTAATCTTTGGGCTTGTTTGGATTGCTGTTCTTGATTGGGAGTTTGTCGGTTCCAATCCATGTAACACCAGTCTTGTAGATGACACTAGCCGCAGTCATGCCAGCTGCAAACCTATTCGTGGAGAGGGCATACTTTGCTCCGGCATCCTCCGCAAATCTGCGGAACTTTGGCATATCTGTTTTGAGCTGATTGGGGTTGGGCGGATAAATGGAGCAGGGGACAACTCCAATTTTCATAGCACCGAACATGCCAGGCAAGAACTGAAGGCCAAAAGGATAGGCAATCATGACACGGTCTCCCTTTTGGCATCCCAGCTTGAGGAGACGGGCAGCCACGGCATTGGATTGGTCTTCGACCTGTTTGAATGTCATCTTGTATTGCTCTTCGCACTTGATATCGACCCAAGTAAAGACAACCTTGTTGGGGGTCTCTGTAGCATGATGAGCCAAGCATTCCAAAATAGTCGAGAAAGACTTCATCTTTGTCACGGAGGTGTCTTGTACACAAGATTTCGAGCAAATGGAACCATGCAACTGAGTCGAGCGACCCAAATTATCGAGCTTCTTGCTCAGAAGTCCGGTTGGTGAACTGGAACCCTCCATTTTCTCTCTACCGCTACTCTACTATAGTACCGGTAGGGTTGTTGCGTACGTGAGTACTAATATCCAATGCAGCTTTGATTGGGGGGGGATGGATGTCTGTTTATGAGGAGTTATCTAAGCTTATCTAATAGTACAGTTGCCGGTGGTGAAGGCTGAAGCGGAACGGTGGTTCGAACGACCAGGAAGTGGCTGTTGGACCGAGGAAAGTGGCTGTGCCGATGTTTAGGGCTGGTAGCTAGAGACTTCGTCTTTGCATGTTGAGTGCTTCATCTGCTTGCTGGCCACCTCGGTACCACCACCGGTCCTGGATGTACCACCACCGGTCCCGGTAAGTCAAAAATTTACTGTTCATCAGAGTTACCTCAGTAGTATCAGTGTGTAGGGAAACTACGGCAAGTTGAAGTTCAATCTCGCATTTTAGAGCCTCCTCAGCATCTTGATGGATCAGGGATCAGGGTCGTTGGGTAAAGACGTGCTGGCGCGTAATACTGACTTAATTAAAGGCTACAAGCCATTTTCAAAATCGGCTTGTATCATAAATCCATCAAACCGGCTGATTAAGTTCTGTTCTCGAGTCAGGTGATGTGGGATTTAACCTCTTATTACCCAACGACCCAAGGGAAGAGAAACGTCAACCTGGAAGCCAGTTTCCTTGAAGAGACATAACCCCGCGGCAACCGCATTGACAGCACGGGTTGGTGCTCAACAACTCAAGAGGGATAGCTACAGTCGCCTACTAGCTAACAGTAGAGTAGAAAAGATCTTGAGGTTGTCAAAGGTTTGTCCTGTTGCCTGTGAGAGGTCCTGATGCTATTGAGGTCAAAAGGAGTGCTCATGGAGGAAACCAGAGTTTCACATCATCGTTTGGGACAAAGCACCCATGCACTCACTGACTCACTGCCGAAATCCGCATACTCATTAAACCACAATGCCAACAACAGTATCGCTACCAATCAAAGGACTGAAGACGGTAACCAATCACCTAGATTCAAAAATATATTTCGGTTCTGTTGGGTGCCTTTGTTAACAGCTACTTCATATCTTGGGGGTTGGTTTGGTTAAATGGGGAGGGTTTTGGGGGTACGTAGTATTGTTAGTTACCTTATTGGGGACCCCGTAATTACTTTGTGAGAGGAGTGGCAGGGACGGCGCGCATGATGTTTCACATTGTGAGCGGATGTTTCATCCGCCAAGGATTCAAACATCTTTTGGAATGTTTTCTTTGAGGAATTCAAGTCAAACATCGTGTATTGATTCGTTTTTACTAATTCTAAGTCAAACATGCATGCTACTACAACAGCCAACCATTGAACCCTACTAAAAAGCCTGTAGAATTTTTCAGATGAAAGGTCCCCCCCCGGATTAGAACTGTTCTACTACCGGCAGGCTTTTGAAAGGTGAAGATGGCAAATAGTAACGTACATCGCGGGCTGAGCATGCATGCACGTGAAATCCGGACAACACCACCTCTGCATGCTTCCACCACCAAAAATCAATTCAGGCAATTCGAGCGAAGGAGCCTGCCCCGGATAATCAAGCCCCGCGTCACGATCGAGCCCGTAGTGACTCCACCAGTGCATACTTGTCGTGTTGGTCGAATTTCACGTGGTATCATCAGCCATTGTGCAATACACGGCTCTTAACCATATTCGCGACTCGATCCTAGATAGGGTTTGAGTTTGACTCATGACTGAGTCTCTCGTGAATAGTTATTGAGACAGGGTTCTCAATGACCGCTCTAGTCATACTAGGTTGATGATGAAACATCGCTCTAGATATTTAGCCAGCGTGGAGTACTTCCACGCTACTAGATCCATGCTAGACGAATCTTCGACGCGTTCCGTTTTAGGATCGTGGAGATACGTAGGATTACTACCGCAACCTACTCTATCACAATTTATAGTCTCCCGCGGGAGACCAGATCTACGATCCTTTGATGGTGATCTCTCTCGTTGATTAGTTTTCATAGCTTTCTAATCTCTCTCATAACTTTCATTCTCTCAAACACAAAACACTCGAAAGATCTTTACACTAGCTTTTAGCGTAGTGCATTTTGTTAACAAACACAATAGCTTTCAGCTACCCTCAACCTATTCCTTCACCATGAAGATTGCTCAAGGAAAGCATGCGTTCACCAACTTCGAGAAACAGTTGCGTGACAAACCCATTCTTCCTCTCGTCGACAATGACGAAGACGCCGAGATCGACGATTCTCGTGCAACCACCTACAAACTTCGCACCGTTCCTGCAGATGCAAACAGTGCCAAATACACCTTCAAGGTAGCCATCATCAATGGTTCCAACACTCCACGTCAGACCATCAAGTGGGCTACGAATATGGAGAAGGTCTTCGTTGGACTCAACCTTGCTAGTCCCGACGACAAACATCGCCTTCTCAAGGAGATGACTTCCAGCTCTGCGAAGAGTGCCTACGAAGCTGGGTGTGCAGGCCATCGTGCCGTGCGTCATAACGCCCTACGACAAATTGCTGTGAACGCAATTCCTCCACGCGATGTGACTTCTGGAGAAACCGAAGTAGCCTTCCAGGCTCGTGTCCAAGCCGCATGGGACGGTGCAGCGGAACCCGCTCTAAGCGATGCTGACATCACCTTTGGAATCAACGCGATTATCGAAGCAGCCTGTCCTTACAAGGCTCTCGAAAAACAGAAACGCTTCATGCGTCGCAAGATGCGTAAGCCTAGCGAGATGACAACTCGCGCCTACATCAACAACCTCACTCGGATGAATACCGATGAGCTTCCACGTTTGCCACCTTTCGGTGTTGCGACGGGATACAGCTTACAATTCAGCTTTACAGCTTTATCATTAGCAGGCTTATTCTAGAAAATAATCAATAACTGCTCACTTATTTGGAAATACAAACTTTACATCTCTTAGATCCCTAGACTAGTCAATGCACAATGGTATTGTCGCATGGTAGCATGCGAGGTTATGAGATGTTACTCATTCTTGTTCTTATATGTCTATCCCTTATGGTTGTCAATGGAATGAGCTATCCCTTGATGCAGATTGCTCCAGAGTTTCCTCTTGCACTCTTCATCGGTAGTCCTTCCTCTTATTGCAACTTAATCCCCTTGGATTCGCTCGCAAGCAATCCCCTTGTCCTTATTGACGATCGTAATCTCAATGAGGATCATCCTATTATTTTGGATTCGCTCAAAAGCAATCCCCTTGTTCTTAATCCTATTGACGATCGAAATCTCAATGAGGACCCTGTTATCTCGATCGCTGCAGGAGCCACTACTGGTACTGCTACGACTACTACTACTGTTATCTCTATCACCGGCAAAGTTACTACTGTTATCTCTATCACCGGCAAAGTCGGACCGTCGTCAACTCCTTCCATGCTCAGCTTCAGCACGGATCGATCGATCTGCACGGATCGATCGATCGGCCGAGTTAACAAAATTCATCGAAAAATGAGCTCCGACTGCTATGGAAGGCTCGGCTTGTGTCTTGCTTCGAGTCATGCTTTATTTAATTCGAATCGCTGAGCTTAAGTCTTTTCTTGAGTCATGCTTCATATCCTCCTTTTTCATTAACTCGGATAACAGCAGGAGACGACAACAACACCGATCGATCGCTCCGTGCTGTGTTCTCGCTCTCTGCCTACCAGGACCGGCCATTGGTCTTTGAACTGGCTTGCAGTTGCAGTTGGCATGGTCGTTTGAAACTGGCTTGCAGTTGCGTGGTCGTTGCAGAAGTACGGATCGTACGGTAGCGATCGATCGCTCGTCGCTCGGTCTCCATCGAGTATTTTGAATTCAAACTCGAAGAATTCAACTGGTCTCCTTCGATTGAACTCAGGCTTGGGCTTGAAGGATCCAAACGACGCGAAGAACAACAATAAAGCTCATAAATTCCATCTTCGATTGACTCGATTGATCGGATATTACACACGTGCTCCTCTTGTTGCGACGTCGTGCTATATGCGTTTCGTG
>CAICTM010000431.1:0-67407 GCA_903772945.1 Seminavis robusta | reverse complement strand
TGTCAATCAGCACTAGTGTGACTAGGCGGTCATTTAACCCTGTCTCAAATGCTATTCACGAGACTCGGTATGAGTTGAACTCAAAACCTATCTAGATCGAGTCCGATAAGTCTAAGAGCGTGTATTGCACAATACTTTGATAAATGGGCCTCATCTTGACCTTGTAGAACCTGAACTTCTCATCTTTCCCATCGAAGATGGATACTTGCTCGACGATGATACCTCTAACTCCGTAGACATCTTTACTTACTTCTCAATTCTTCTCTTTTCTGTTTGAACAACCTGGATCCAAGCTCACTCTTTCCTGATAGCTATCGTTTTAAAACGTGTTGAAAAGGGTGAACTTGAACGCACAAATTCTCTAATTTAATCAATATCCTCCAGCTCTACTGTCTAGTAGACTGGCTATTTGTTTCGTTTTCTCTTCTCTCTCGTTCAGATTTGGAGCTCTACAACTGAGCTCCATATGCATACATTACCAGATCTTTCGATCCTCTGTTTCTCGCAGTTTCATCTGCAGATAGATCTGTCGATCTATCTTCCGAAGTGCATGGTTGGCCCTGGAGGGCTTTCCCACTTTACTAAACCTATGGACTTCATCCGTCCATTCATTTGTTCCATCCCGTCGCTCCTTGCATTCATCTCTTCGACCTAACTTCCTAACCTTTGTAGTTGCATCATCTAGACGACCATTGTCCTCGTTCCTTGTACACCTGGCCATCTGATGATGATCGGATAACCATCTGATTTGAGTCACACATCCCCAATCACGAACCGTGATTGTGGATCCCGAGTCGTCTGTCCGTCATACGAAAATACCTTTCTAACAGAAACCAAATGTACCATACTAGTACCGGTTGACTACCTGGAAGGCGAGGTCTAGCTCTCCTATTGATAGAGAAGGTGTCTATCTCTAATGCAATGGGTATGGTCTATTTGGTTGGTAATTGATGTTCTATATCTAACTAATTGAGTTACATCTATCTTGAACAATCAAGTCGTCGTCGACTTAGCCAAATCCTCGAAGACCACTTCTTGCTTGGGTGGTTATAGACTAGCACATTCTCGAATGATATAAATCCGTGAATTGTTTATTTCCGCCTGGACCTTCTTCCCTTTCTCCCTGCTGTCGTAGCTACCGGTATACTTGCCAACAACTCGGTGAATTTTGTTGTTGAGTGTACTGGTAGACTTTTTATTTATTTGCCTGACAAGGATCCTCGAAGCCACACTCCGCGATGATTATGATCATCAGGGCAGTACCGGTACCGGTATTGTACTCGTACCGGTTGTTGACAGCCTTGCTGGCACAAGGGAAACGCGGTTTCCGTCATTCGTGGATACGGCTCCACTTTCGTTCGCCACCACACCCCAACAACACCATTGTTTTTGCTGTCTACAACTAAGAATGTCCATATGGTAGTGTAAGCAAGGCCAAGCAAGGCATGAAGAAAGGGATCAGTATTGCCCTGTGTGCGGGTGTTCTGGTGGCAGTCGGAGGGTTTTTGTATAACTCGTGGGACGTACGGCAATTCCGACCACCAGCCGCTGCAGAACATCAGGTCCGCTCCAGTGCCACTCACCACCACCACCACCACATTAATAATAATAAGGATCAAGAGGACAACTACAACAACACAATGATGATAGGGACACAACCAACGAGACCGAGCAATCTTTGGATCTATGCGGAAGTCTGGCACGAAGGAATGGCTGGTTGGAAGGAGACTTTTACCGAACTGCTTTCATTGGCGTACAATTTAAAAGCCACATTGGTGGAACCGTGCTTGGCAGGTGGGAAACGAATTGGCTGTGGCTTGTTCCTGGAAAACAACAACAAAGCTGTCATGGCTGACAACAACAACACGCCAGTAGTAATTCGATTGGGAGACATGTTTGATCTTCATCGAGCACGCACCCACTTTTATCCCCACATTGCCACCTACGAAGAATTCCTGCAAGCACAACAAGAACAGCACTCCACTACTGCCATCAAAACATTTCCTGCCTGTCTCAAAAAGGGAGGAACGTGTCCTGTGTCCCATCTCAAGCATATGATTATTGGGGGTAACAACATCAACCTGGAACACTACATCAATACTACCTTTCAGCAAAAGGAACAACCCGACTTGGATTCCGCCATTCAATACAGTCAAGAACATCCCAACACCATGACCATTATTGCTATTTCCGACATTCGTAAAAACAGTTTGCGATTATGGAAAAGGGGAACGGGGCGAAGAGCACATCGCCTCGACAATGCCTTTTCCAGTCAAGACCTGCTCCACTTTCCACCGCGTCATTATCAAGTCGTCGACGCCATGTTGGAACACTACCTGCGAATAAAGCCCGGGACGCCCTATGCCGCTCTGCAATGGCGACCTGAAGTCATGCGCGACGATTACATGCCGTGTGCCCACGCCATTTTGGAAGCACGAGACATTATACTCCAACAGCAACTGCCTCCAAACAACACGAGCAGCAGTAGTGCTGGTAGTCTGCCATTTGTGCTCATTTCACCCTTGAGTTTGGTACCATCGCTCCAATGGGATGGAGTTGCTCTCGCTGCCGATGCCAGTCCCAACACGTCCTATCCATCCCTACAACTACTCCTGGACCGGGGGTTTCGGAAACTCGAACAGGGATATACCACGTACATGGCGCAACAGACACAAAACAACCGTGATACTCCGGATCTGCTAAAGGACATTAACCTGGACAATATGGACAAAACCTTGTGGACCATTTGGGAGTTCATTCTGGGGCAGCGGGCCAAGGTATTCACAACATGTAGTGGATGCGACAAGGATATGGACTACTGCAGCTTTTGCAACTACCAAGGATCGGCATCCAAGTACGCTCTTTATTTACGGGAGCAATACACACAAGAACAAGAACAACAAGAACGAGGCAAGGAGATGATTACCAATCGCTGCTGGCCATCCAATAAAACGTTGACGCCTCCACCACCTGCCAGAGGAAGACGAAAAAAGGAGAATCGATGATGCTAAAATCGTATGAATGGATGATGATGATGCAGAAACGCCTTTCTCCACTATTGGAATCATACAATGACGCCGAGGCCGGTAGCTACGGTTTAGGCTCCACTGCTCGAAAGGACCACCGGCATGCCCGTGACGTCAAACCAATAGCAAGCAACTATGAGCAAAATTTTGGATCGACTCTAAGAGTTCTACTAGAGTTACGTAGCTCTGGCTAGCGCTGGCAAAAGCGGTTGGTAGAAGCTTGTCGTAGTGACTGTCAAAGTTTTGATTCTTGTCTTCGTTGGTGGTGGTGGTTTGTCAGCGCCGTTGCCGAATGCAAAAAGGGTCGTAGCACTTGCTGTACATCCGAGTCCGGAATGGAGTCCAAGACTGCTGACGACAAAAACTGAAAGTCGTGAAATCCAGGAGCCACAGGTTCGGCAAGGATACTGTAGTCGGTATAAATCTCTTGGCGGGGCAGGAGACGACCGCACTTCCATGTTGTGTGAACCCTCGGCAGATGGGTCTTGCGAACTAAGAGGACAGGGCAAGTGTGACCGGAATCGAATCCTCAATCTGCAATCGGGAGAATCTCAATCGAATATATTCAATCTCGAAACTCGAAACCACTCGCCCAGAAACTCCTCCACGCATCCATCTCCAGCCTGATCTGATCTGTGCCATACGGTGCTTTCGCTATGCGTGCTTCGTTCGCACAGCAAAAGGCACGGTAGCGTGCTAGAGGTAGAGAAACTCATCTTCACTCTTTTCGAGGGGCAGAATCGAATGATCAACTCGACTCTTCGTTCCTTGTGCAAGCGAAGAGCAGGAAGCAACTGAAAAGCATCGAAGTGAAAAGTGGCTTGGCTGTGATGGCTGCTTAGGCACACTGAAACACCCATTGAAATGAAAGGGGTAGAATGATATTCTGTAACATAGATGGATTTCACTGAGTTGACCTGAGAGCTATACCGGTACCTTGTACTTCCTGCGGTTCAGATCCAAAGTACGGTTGCAACCAGCGGCTGGCTGGGTGGCAACGAAAGTGAGTACTATACTCAGTTTATCTATGGCGGGTAGACTCTCGATCCGCCTACCAGTACTATCATGCCTCAACGGCGGGAATCCAATCGTTAGCGGATAGGGACCGCTGGCTGCCTTCAACATGAGCCAAACGCACGGATAAATGAGCTCTGCAGATACTCAAACCTGCATCCCGTGCCTTATTACAGCATCCTCGATTGAGATTGAGCTACGGTGTGGAAATATGCGCAGATAGCGTCTAGTTGAGCTATGCAACCGGATAGATTGATACACTGCTTCACTCTCTCTTAGACTACTACTGGTAACTGGTCATCATCATATGTACATTCTTAGTAGTCTATTATCAACCGTTTATTCTTATCTATTGCGTCACCATTCGTTTATATATGTGCATCAAGCTGGCCATTTTTGGACATGCAAAGTTTGAACATTGGGTGAATACTTTTTTCTAAGCTGTACAAGCGAAACCGAATTGCCTAGGCTGTGGATGCGTTCACGACAACTTTCTTGGTTGGGCGGCTCCTCTTCGGTGTTTTCCTTGTTGGCTTCACTGGCATGATGTAGTCTTCCTCCATGGTAGACGCGTTCAGGCTACCCTTTCGTTGTGGCTTTCTTGGACTACTGGTACCAGTTCTCTTGCTTTGATTCATGGCGGGCGCGCTAGGAGCGTGGGTCATGCTTCCCCTACGTTGGGGCCTTTGGGGTGCATCAGCGATTCCAGAAGGCACGGGGTGAGTTTCCGACCTCATGAAAGCTGGTTGCGGCGATGTTCTCTCTGGAGAGCCCGTGCTGATTGGCAGGCTACCCCAACGACACAACTGGGGTTCATCGGATTGCACCTGCTGTTGGCGACGAGGGCCACGTCCCCTCCTCCTTTGCTCGATTCTTGACCTCCGAGAGATCCTTCGAGGTTGACTTGGCGTGGGCGTTGGAGCAGCTGGGGCAGCAGCATTGTCGTCAATGACAATCAAGTTGCTGGTGGAAAAGTTTGCCATCAAGAATTGTTGCAAGGGACTAGAGCAGCACATGTTGAATGATTTCCTGAAGCTGTCGAATTTGCCTTTTGTGTTTTTGTTTCTGAAATTGTGAGAGGCTATTGTGAGATTGTGACAGGCTAGCTAGAGTAGACAATAGGATAGAACACTACCCATGATGCCATGATGGTTGATTTCAAAAGTGTGGACTGAGCCAGTCCAAGCGCCAGCACCAACCCAGTTAGTTGTTGAAGCAGTCCAAAAGTGGCGGTTTTGGACACAGCCGTGACTGTTAAATCATGGCGACTCAGAATGCAGAATCAAAGGTTTTTGCGCCTGCGTTTGTAACAGCTTTGGAACCCAGTCAAATCAGTTTCGAGAAAGTGCCCTTGCTGTGAGATGCAAGTACTGTACATGTACTACATGTACCACAGGTGTACCACCCACCACCCAGACCCCAGCACCCACTTTTTAACCACGTACTGGTACTCGAGTACAAGAGTCGTATTGCAAGTACCCACACGGAGTCAGTGGAAACAGGACGAGAAGCTTGCAATCGAGTGTCTACGTGTCCACGGTACCCTATACCAGCTCCTATACCGGGAAGAGGGAAAAAGCGACCACAGTGCTCGAAACGGAGACCACATTGGACATGTTTTGACCGACTTTAACCATAAAAGTCAGATTTTAAAGATAAACGGTCATTTTGACTGCGAGGACCATGGTCAAGTGTGGTCAACCGTGGTCACCCGTGGTCAAGTGTGGTCAACCGTGGTCAAGCGTGGTCAGCCATGGTCTTTTACTAGTTAAATTGCAGTGAAAAATGTGGTCAGCCGTGGTCAAGTGTGGTCAGCCGTGGTCAAGCGTGGTCAGCCGTGGTCACTCGTGGTCAAGGGTGGTCAATAAATAAATAAAACGAATTCTCCATTTGATCTTTGACCATTGTTTACCTTTATAGACTACTAATATCCCTCATTGACCATTTGCGGGACCAAGAAAAGAGCCATTTTCCCTCTTCCCCGTACCGGTAGGCAACCGCTACCAGAGAAAGTCCTACTCGAGTACTCGAGAGCTTACTCGAGTACAGCACCAAACAGAGTACTGGTAACAGTACCGGTCTCGGTCTCGCTGTACCGTTAGGATCGGCTTGAGTACCACGCCCTGCTTCCATCTGTCCAGCATCCAGCGCTGTGCATGCTTGCTTGTTTTGCAGTGTGTCGTTCTGGTTGGTTTGCCTTCGACTGAGAACCTTGTCTGCCAGCACCTCCAGGTAAAATGACCAGCAATGAGGAAAAAACAAAAACAAAAGGAAAAAACTCAGTTTAGACGTTTTAGTCTTACATGGATCAAGGAGAATACTGTCTCCTTTTTGAGACAGACTCATAGTCTCGTAAAAAGGCTTACTGTCAATTAGAGAGACAGTTGTCTAAACAGTCTCCAAGTTGAGACAGTTTAAAGGGGGATGAGGTTAATAATAAATAGTAAATTTTTCCTAGTTTACCTCATCTCTAGAAACGATTAGAGACAACTGTCTCCTTTTAGAGATGACCGTCTCTAAAAGGAGACAGCTGTCTCAAAAAGGAGACAGTATTCTCCTTTGAAACTTGCTGATCTCCAATTAATGACAGTTGAAAACAGGACTGAATCTTGTTTTACTAAAAGAGTTGTTTTTACTTTTGTTTTTCAGCCAAAACAGTCTTTTACCCCAAGGTGCAGTAGCAAGTTTGTGTGGTGGTGCTTTTGGTGGCGGTAGAACCACTTGCTGAGCAGAGATCATGGGACAGTCGAAGCAATGAATCGAATCAGAATCGGGGATAGTACACTTGATGCCAAGATCAACGGTGTCCTAACGTTGGTTGGAATGTTGAAGTGCGTCATTTGGAGACACACAGTTGCCGTGGAGCACAAGTTTCGAGTGGAGGTACATGTCGCGGTATTACCTGGCACTCTCTGCGCGATGGGACACCGAAAGCCAGTTTCAGCCTTCTTCTATCTCTTCGTTGGCATCGTCTTGTGACTTGTAGACTTGTCACTGACCTAAATGTGCCGTGCACAACATCAGAGCAAGTCACATACATTGAATTTACCGTTATGAGTCAGATCTGCAGTTTGCCATGCACCCACCCACCCCAGTTTCGAAAGGAGTCAAAGCCCGAGCCCGATCGAGTTCTTGCTTGGCCATTTTCGCCACGGCAGACATTCTGCCATCGTTGTGTGTCTCTATGCTTTGATTTGGTGAGTGGGTGGCCGAAGAGACATTAAAGGCCTCCTCAAATTACGTGCTTGCAGTGACGGGGTTGTTGTGGATACTAGCTAGCCAGTCCAAAGACACTGACCATTCTTGCGCTCCGACACTGTCCCAACCGTGGATGATGACTCATCACATTTCCCTGCCTACCAACACAGGTCGTGATTCAGTCCTCGCTCCTACCGGTACCGTTCAGTGGATGAAGATTGCGACGTGCATGAGCAAGGACGGATCCAACAGTGAGTTTGTCGACAGGCCAACGACCGGTGGAGGATTCCGGTGGCATGTTTTAGTGGCTTGTGCTCGTGTTTTTCCTTCGAGTGGGTTCGATTCAGGCAGTGGTATATTAGTGGTAGTGTAGAATCCTAGCCTGTATCGTTGAGACATTGAACATGACCCCTATGGGAGGGAACTGTTCGACCGTAACCATCATCTGCATTGAGTTTTAGCAAAGTTATCTCCTGCCTGCTCATGATGATGATCGAGTGGCGGTGACGCAAAATGGATCCTTGAAAGGTCATCCTATCCGACTGTCAACCAGGAATACGGCTAACAGCCTTTCTCTTGGAATTTATTATCGTATGTCGACTCGAGTGCTCGCCGCTTATGGTTGCTTCCCACATATTGGAAAGCGGAGAGCCAAAGCAGCCACGCGCTGTGATGGCCTCTTTGCACTCTTGGGTTTAGGTTGCCACGAATGCACGCACGTCTAGAGGTTGCCACTCAAACAAGATTTGCCCTTTCGTAGGAGCTGCGTGTTGGGGCAAGGTAGGTCAGCCAGATGTGAATCAACATGAATGATCTCACGCTCGTGCCATCCTTGTTGTGCGGGAATAGTTGAAGTTTTTCCATACCCAGCAGTGGAAATGCACTCAGATTGGTGGACCGTACTCTACACCTGTGAGATAGTGAGGGATCATGTGATCCTGAACAATCTGGAAGGTCAGCATGCTTCCAACCATGACAGCAGTGGTGCTGCCTCAACTGATGGAGTTTGAAATATCAACAAACAAACAGTTGAGGATAGGTATAGGATAGAGTAAAATAGCTCACAATGTAGCAAAAACCCTCACGCTTCCTCTGCGCATGCTGCATGCTTCGAGCAACTCCTTGTCACTTACGTTGTTTCAAGGAGCACCTCGTTAAGCCACCGAGCACCACCTTTTACTGACAGTTCAGTCACTAAAGGTGCTGCTCCGTACCAATACAATTTTGGCATTTGCCAAAGGACGTTGGCTATAGTCAACGCCACCTCACTTCCGTCGAACTGAGGACCTCATTTACTTCACCCACTGTGAAGTGAACGAACAAGATTTCTGACTCCGACGAAAATCAAGAGTTTCCAAATAGGGAACAAAGAGCAGTCAGAAGAGCGGATCAGATCCAACAAGTCGCCAGGCAACTACAACGGACAAGAGATCGGTTAGAGAGACGCAGGTTACGCGATCAAGAAAGGATAGCACAAGCACCAAACATGGACGCTGCTCAGATCACGCAACTAGTTACGGCAGCAGTCGCGGTCGCCGCCGCGATGCAAGACCAAGCCGTACTGACCGCTATCCGCGGACCAGTACAAAATGCACGACCAGTAGCACCATTCGCGGTGACTCCAGCAGGAACTGGAAACGACGCCTGGGACTTCACGTCCGGAACTGGACTCAAGATATTCATCGCTGCAACCGCTCCATTCACGCCTCAGTACGATGGCACCGAAATCAAGTTACGTGACTTCCTTCGCAAGATCTGGCACCGTGCCGAAGCATTTGGGTGGACCACCATCCTCATGATCACGGATGAAGAAGGCACTCCTAGGAACATCACGCAAGAGTATGGTTGCCTCACAGTCGCAGGAGTCAAGAATCACTCAATCGCGTACCTTCGCCAGGACAACAGGGAACATCAGGCTTCCGCATGCCTCCGACAACTCATCATCGGATCCATCACGTCCAAGCTCGCAGATAAGCTCATCAACAGAAAGGCCAACTACACCGTCAATGCGGCAGCCGCGACCCAGCCAGGACAGGCCGCACCACCTCCCATCAACAAGGAAGATGGAGCTTGTATGCTCTACGACATAATCAAGATCGTCTCGGTCGAGACTAAGGCAACAGTGGCTCTCATCATGAAGCGACTTGCCAACCTCGAAATCATCATGGAAGAGTGCAAGTCCGACATTGCAGCGTTCAATGACAGAGTTGATGACCTCGTCAATCAGCTGACGGCACGCAACGTAGCAGTTCCTTCGATGCTGAACCCACTGTTCGATGGGTACAGCAACTGTGCCGACAAAACGTTCGCCACTTACATCGCACGCAAACAAGAGGCCTATGAAGACGGAACCATCGACCTGGAATATGCCACGTTGATGTCCACGGCATTGGAAAAGTACAAAGTGTTGAAGGACAGGAAAGTCTGGCTCAAGAAGACTGATGAGGAACTCGAGATCCTCACGCTCAAGGCTGAAATGAGCAGGCTCAGGACACCCTCCACGAAGGGGGCGCCTAAGAGTGCGACGGACGGCAAGAAGAGTGAGAAGGCGAGCGATTACACTGAGAAGAACGCTTGGAAACTCGTTCCTCCAAAGCAAGGAGAGACCCAGAACAAGACTGTCAACGGCAAGAAGTACATCTACTGCCCTTACCATCACACAACCAAGTGGGTCCTCGAGGTGAACAACAAGGGAATCATCCACAAGACTGGATGTGAAAAGATGAAGGAAGCCTTGGAAGCCGCCAAGAACAAGCCCAAGGAAGAGGACGCATCCGCGGCAGCATTGGCAAATGCGATTGAAGATGTCGGAACCGACACGTTGCTCCCTGTCGTCGATGAACAACTCTGATGGTGGCGGAGTAGAGGATACCTGTCGTACCCACTGGTAGCGTACTGTAATCACTTTAGTGACCAACTTTCTGTTACTTGTGCCCTTCAGCCCCTACTCTTAGCCATAGCAATAGCCAACGCTCTAGTGACAATCCTGAGCTGGAAGGAGACCGTCGAATCCTTGAGCACCAGAGCAGAGCGAGCATTTGATGACGCGGCAGCGGAAGTGCATCTTTCACAGATGCTACTTCTCTTAGCCGCCGAGAACATGCTCGGAACCTTCGAATGGCTTAGGGCGCTGTGCAGCGAGCCCATGTTGTTCATCCTCGTCATGATGTTGTTCGAGGACCCCATCCATCTGTTGATTAGGATTGCTGCTGCAGCAGCGTCGTGTACCGTGGACACGACAGCGTTCGCCTTCGCGAGCACCGAGTTCGGTGCAGCCTTGTTTATGTTCTTCGCTGTGGCAAGGACGATGCTCGTGTGGGGTCTGAGCCCGCAAGAAGCACCACAGTACGTGCCCAAGAGACTCAGGAAGGAACCTGCCTTCCTCACAAGAGTCTGCAAGACATCAGTTGATGCAATCAAGTCCGTCTCGTGGGGCGTGACCAACGCGACACTGCTCATGATCGAGCTAACGCACCTGGCCGTCATGGAATCGGCAGGAATTCCTACAGAAAACAAGAACAAGAGGAAAGTCAATGACGATGAGTCGTTCCTGGATCAGGACGACGATGAGGACGAGCCGTATGCCAAGATCTGTGGCAGGTACCGTAACAAGAGGTATCCGGTGACGCTCTGGGAATTCAATCATTCCAACAATCCACACCTACCTGCAACGACCTTTCAGTTCTTCATCAGATTCCTTCTGATCTTAAAAGGAGGACTTCGAATGTTGGCTTGCGAAGCCAACCCCATTACGGCGCTGCAGTTCATTGCCTTCTCGCTATCCAACCAGATCAATCAGGGTGCTGAGGACCACCAATATGACGCAGACTCAGTCTTGATTGCGATCGACAACTGCTCATCCAGGTGCATCACCAACTGCATGAAGGACTTCATAGGCAAGCCCACGAAGGTTCAAGTGAAGGTTCAAGGAATAGGTGGGACAGTCACGGCAACGTACAAGGGAACAGTGAGGTGGTCAATTGAAGATGACGATGGCATGGTCCATCACTTCCTCATCCCCGACACTTACTACAACCCATCAACACCTTACAGGCTGCTGTCGCCACAGCACTGGGCGAGAGTTGCAGATGACAACCGGCCAAAGCAAAGGGGAACGTGGTGTGCCACGTACGAGGATTCGGTGGAGCTGTTTTGGAATCAGAGGAGCTTCAAGAGAATGATTCCCTTGTCCCCGTCCAACAATATTGCAATCGTTCGGAGCGCACCTTCCTTCTCGAAACTTCATGCGTTCTGCTCAGAGATTGCCCCAGCCATTAGTTCCGATAGGAAGGAGCAAGAGCTTGATGAGACGGAGTTACTCTGCTGTCCAGCAGCCTCCGTGACTGATGACGAGTCGTCGGTTTCCTCCGACAGATCTGACAGCGAGGACGATCCAGAGTTTGAGCCCAGGGCGCATCCAGATCTTCCCAGAGACGTCAACACCGAGGGCGAACGTTCCAAGGAGTTCCAACAGCAAGTGACGGATGCATCATTCAAGATGGGAAAGGACCTGAACAAGTTCGTTCAGGTCCCAGTGGTCGATCACGACTACACGGAGTACATGACCAAGGAGACGGACCTTCTTTCATGGCACTACCGACTCGGTCATTTGTCATTCGACAGAATCAGGAAGCTCGCACAACGAGGAGCACTCCCAGCTTCCCTCGTGAACGCCAGAGCACCCAAGTGTGCAAGTTGCATGTTCGGTAGAGCAACCAAGAGAGCGTGGCGGTCGCGGACACCAGTCAATCAAAATAATGACATGGTCCCGAACGCAACAGCTCCAGGTTTTGTGGTCGGGGTCGATCAGCTCATCTCATCGACTCCAGGTTTCATCGGGCAAATGAGAGGCATACTGACACGCAAGAGATACACCATCAGCACCGTGTTTGTTGATCACTATAGCGGACTGTCGTTTGTCCACTTGCAAACGTCTACGTCCGCAGAGCAGACAATCATAGCCAAGAGAGCCTTCGAGAGATATGCCAAAACTTTTGGGGTGACGGTTCGACACTACCACAGAGACAACAGGATCTTCGAAAGCAAGGCATTTGTCGAGGAAGTCCACAGGAGTGGGCAGACGATCTCGTATGCTGCGGTCAACGCACATCATATGAATGGAAGAGCCGAGAAGAAGATCCGAGACCTGCAGGAAGCGGCAAGGACAATGATTCTGCACTCAAAACAGCGATGGCCGAACGCAATCACGGCCCATCTATGGCCATATGCAGTCAGGTATGCGAATGATATCGCGAACGCGACGCCAATCCGCAAGGGAAAAGATCACGTCTCGCCTCTGGAGCTGTTCTCCGGAGTGGACGTAGAGCCCAAAGTCAAGAACGCCCACACGTTCGGGTCCCCTGTTTACGTCCTTGACAGCAGGGCGCAACAAGGGAAGCCGATGCCCAAGTGGGAACACAAGGCGCGAATTGGGGTCTATTTAGGTCTGTCGCCTCGTCATTCGAGGAAAGTGGCTTTGGTCCTGAGTTTGAAAACTGGTCTCATATCACCGCAGTTTCACTGTCAGTACGACGACCTCTGTGACACACTGCGCCGTTCAACAGGCAATATAGTCCCTCCATCAAAGTGGCAGGAGAAGGCAGGTTTTACGGAGCAGGAGGAGCCGGAATCAGCGGCAGATCGTCATCGTGGAGACGGTAAAGAAAGTGTTCCGAAACAACAACAACAAGAAGAAAGAGACGATTCCCGCCACGACTCGGCAGAGACTCGGAATCGCGAGTCGCAAATTCCTACTGCGGAGGACATATTGAGAGAAGATTTCGGAATCCACGGCGAGGCTCACAATGACGGAAGCATAGAGCCTGAACGGGAGAGTGTACCCGCCAGGAACGAAACGGGGCGACACGATGGAAGAGAGGAGAGACGATCAAGGAGTGGTCAAAGGATCCGACTACCTGAACGTATCAGAGATGACTACGAGATCTCGTTGGCAGCGGCGGAAATCCCATGGGAGGTATTCCACGTTGAGGGATATCAAATCCAAGATGAAATGGAGGACCCAATCTCGTTCGCAGCGTCTGCGAATCCGGACATCATGTACATCGACGGCGCTATGGACGCACACGATTCGAAACAGTTCCGGGAAGCAATGACGAAAGAGGTGGAATCGCACACGGACTGGAAACATTGGCGAGTGGTCCCAAAATCCGTGATGCCGAAAGGAACGAAGCTGTTGCCATCCGTGTGGGCTTTCAGACGCAAGAGAAGGATCGCGACACAAGAGATCTACAAGTGGAAAGCGAGACTGAACGTCCATGGTGGGAAGCAGACGAAATTTGTTAACTACTGGGACACATACTCTCCAGTCGTCGGATGGACAACAATCCGCGCCTTCCTCATCTTGATGTTGGTCAACTGCTGGAAATCAAGACAGGTTGATTTTGTACTGGCATTCCCACAGGCAGACATTGAATGCGAGATGTACATGGAAGTGCCACAAGGATTCAGCGTCGAACAGTCGAAGGGAAGATCAGTGCTCAAACAGACGAGCGACAAGCGCCGTTATCACGGTGAACATTGCCTCCTTTTGGAGAAGAACCTTTACGGTCAAAAGCAAGCCGGGAGAGTCTGGAACCGGTACATGCACGACGGATTGATAGCTCGAGGATTCGAACAGAGCAGCGTCGACATGTGCGTGTACTACAAAGGATCAGTGGTCCTGCTCATCTACGTGGACGATGGAATATTCATCGCACCAACGGACAAGGAGATTGATGACGTATTCGAGCTTGTTTCCAAGCCTTTCATGAGCGAGGAAGGAAAAGAGTTCCGTGCATTCAACATGACGAATGAGGGGGACCTTTCTGATTACTTAGGAGTCAAGATTGAGAGGTTGGCAAACGGGCTGATCAAGTTGACTCAGCCGCACATGATCAAGCAGATTCTAGATGACCTTGGATACAACGAAAAGACCAAGTCGCAGAAGACTCCAGCAGCGTCAACAGTGAGGCTACAGCGCGATGTAGGTGGCGATCCTATGAAGGACGATTGGAACTACCGGAGCGTCATTGGCAAGTTGAATTTTCTGGAGAAATCAACACGACCAGACCTGGCATATGCCGTGCATCAGTGCGCAAGATTCTCTGCAGACCCGAAAGAGTCTCATGCAGCAGCAGTGAGGAGGATCGGAAGATATCTGGTTGGAAACGCCGAAAAGGGGATAGTGTTGAATCCGCAGAAGTGTTCGTTCGACGTGTTCGTGGACGCGGATTTTGTTGGCAACTGGAACAGAGCAACTGCGGACGTTGATCCAGGCACAGCTCGATCGCGAACTGGATTCGTCATCCTCTATGCAGGATGCCCAGTGACGTGGGCATCGAAACTACAACGAGAAGTGGCTCTATCTACAACTGAGGCAGAGTACAACGCACTGTCCGAATCCTTAAGGGATACAATTAGCTTGATGCAGTTGATCGAAGAAACGAATGAGAGACTAAAGTGGTCAGTGCACGACCAGCCTCCCGTCGTTCATTGCAAAGTATTCGAGGACAACAGTGGAGCGCTCGAAATGGCAAAGGAACCCAAGATGCGTCCGAGGACGAAGCACATATGCGTGAAGATGCATCACTTCAGAGATCACGTTCGATCTAAGAAGATATCCATCCACAAGATACCAAGTCGATATCAACTGGCTGACATAGCCACCAAGCCACAACCAGTGCCATTGTTTGAGTCACAGCGCGAGAGCATCTTGCAGTGGGAGGCTGAAACAATGACAGCAGCACAACTGAAGCAGCCTTCGAAGCATCTGAGGGCGTGTGAGATAGTGAGGGATCATGTGATCCTGAACAATCTGGAAGGTCAGCATGCTTCCAACCATGACAGCAGTGGTGCTGCCTCAACTGATGGAGTTTGAAATATCAACAAACAAACAGTTGAGGATAGGTATAGGATAGAGTAAAATAGCTCACAATGTAGCAAAAACCCTCATACACCGCGCCATGGGCGAACTGTAAGGATCAGTTCGTGCAAAGGATATTGACTCTGACTCGTTATACAGTGCTACCGGTAATAGTAGCTTCATCGAATCGTTGTCCGGCACAAGTCGGCCTGAGTGGGTCGACTCAACTCGAGTTGTTGTTTAGCGGGAAAGTGAAGAAGGTCAAGGTAAAAGCCGTGCTCTGATTGATTTGAGCACTACCGGTAGCTACAGTCTTGCCCAAGTTGCAAATGAGTCATTCCCTGCCATAGGACGTGCAATTCCTTTTGCGTCGTCGGCCTTTGGCTGGTGCTCCATCGGAGGAGTGATTGCAACATGATAAAGCAACAGCGCCCACATCGTACGTCTTTCTCAATAAGTAGCAAAAGTCCCCTCTTTTGCGCAGCAGTCCGTGTCAGGGTGTGGGACTCACATGAAATACACGCTGCGTGTACTCGATGTGAGTACAGGTACTGAGTACTGAGTATACTCAGTACCCATACTCACATGACCTCAGAAAATGTGAGTATTACTCAGTACCCGTACTCACATGACTCCGGATTTTGAGTACTTTTTGAGTCTTCGGTGAGTACTTCGGTGAGTACTTCGAAGTGAGTACCAGTGAGTACTCGGTGAGTACTCGGTGAGTGCAATGCCAGATAGCAACGGCTTCCAAGAAAGAGTTTCAGTTCTTGTACATGGTTTGATGGAAAACTCAGCAATGGACAGAAGGTTGACATGCATTCCAAATGCGCCTTCTTTGCTACAAGAACAGTGCATTCATCCAGACTACAAGCAATGCATCAATGATGCAAGAAAGGAATGGGCTAAGAATAGGACCAAGGCTCCTCAAGCTAACTGCCAGCAGATGTGAAAGGAGGATTATGACAGTGATATTGATGCATGGTGGACCTTTACAACAAGATTGATGAGCCCCCAGCCCAGAACAGAAAAACCTAGATAATTTCCTAAGTAATTGATTTATGAGTACTCAGTGAGTACTCTATAGTACCCACAAAGTACCTGTACTCACATGATACCCGTACTCACTTGACCCTGGGAATTGTGAGTATTACCCAGTACCCATACTCACTTGACTTTGGAATTGTGAGTACTACTCAGTACCCATACTCACATGCTAAAACAGTGTGAGTACCACGCCCTGGTCCGTGTCCTCCTACTGTACAATGATCCACCGCTCCCTATGCCTACCATACTCGCTGCGATGTACGCTTCCGTTCCCGTGGCGACTAGTGTACAAAAATAATACGGTCATTTATTTAGACTTCCCAATGTGAGAATGTGAAGCTCGAAGTTTGGGGAGTCTTCATGTATTCCCTTGCAAGGAATTCCCTCGACTGCCAAGCAAATGCCACAACGTCTAGTACCAGTACTAGTAGCGGTACATGTAGACGTGCAACATGAAAATTGAATCGAATCAAATCAGCATGACCGCCAAAACGCGAATCGAATCACATCCAAACATCAGCGGAGGCAACTTTTGAAGCAGTTCATTATTAAGCATCGTTGGGGAACAACAAACTACTAGTAGCTCAGCCCCCCTCACTCCTTAACGTATCTACTTAGTATTCTTCCGCTAATCCTGCCCCCTTTTAATCCCTCTCGACTTCCCCTCTGCTTCCTCCTTTTGCTCCGTGCTGTCCCCTCCCCCCTCTAGCCCTGCTCCTGTCCTCTCCCCTCTCCCAGTACTACCTGGTACCAGTACCCACTACCGATACCATAGCTTAGCCCCCCTCGCTCCTTAACGTATCTACTTAGTATTTGTTTTATTCCCATCCACTTAGTATTTGTTTCCTCGAATATTGCCAAACTCTAGAAGCAAGCCCTCAATGATAAAGAAGACACAGAGTCAAGATGTTCAACAACAACAACAACAAACAAACAGTTTCTATGATATGGTTGAGAAGGAAGGGTCGAAAGAGAAGACAGAGATGGAGGAGGTGATTGGAAGTCAGCGTCCAACCACATTTCCCAGCAGCCTTGATTCAAAGGTCTCCTCACCCCCGGCACATACCGATGATGTTATCAGTAGCATCCAGCCATCAACAACATTGAGCCCACCAGAATTGTCTCGAGCAAGCAGGGTCTCAGAAGCGGTACCTGGGGCCCATGCCGTGGCTGGGATTAGACCAATATTTTATCGCCCAAGCAGTAGGCCATTGACTGGTAGGACTACTGAAATGGAAGAGCTGGGACTGGAATTGGTGCCTACATCTCAAAATGACAGATATCACGATGACACTCTTATTCATGCTGATATTAGCAATCTGTTGGCCTTCAATTTCACTAGACATATCACTGAGGCATCAACGAGGAACGATGGTGGTCTTGTTCATGCCGACCCAGTTGACGACTCAGAAAATGGGGAGATTCCAATTGCAGAGCCAATAACAACAAGGGCAAAAATATTATGGAAGAAGAAGATATGCCTCGACCTCTCCCTGGAAGCCATTGTTGCCATTGCTATTGTCTCTATCATCCTTTTGGCATTTCTTCTTGCTGCGAAATCAAATAATCAAACTCAGCCCGCACAGCCGAAAAATGGAGTGATTCCAATACCAACAAAATCAGGGACAATGGCTTCAATCACACAAGCACCAACATCTCTATGGGAAAGACTAAATCTACCTGAATACACCCTCAGGGCAATGGAAAATCCGAGGTCTCCACAGACCAAGGCATATCAATGGCTAAGTAGCAATATCAAGAACTCCAACAATACACCACATCTCCCAATGTGGCGACTGAAGCAAAGGTTTGCATTGGCCACTTTCTATTATTCCACACGGGGGGACTATTGGGTAAAAAATCAAGGCTGGCTGGATTGGGACTCCGATGAGTGCAGCTGGGCACAAATTGATTCGGGTTGGTACATGTACCCGAACCCAGCGGCTTATTGTCATGACAATGGGCAACTCCTATCGTTGAAGTTTGGTAAGGCCAACAACTTGGACGGAACAATACTACCAGAAATATCCCTGCTTCGTGAAAGCTTGGAAACATTTCAATTTTCGGGGAACTACCAACTCGAAGGATGTATACCAACAGAGGTTGGGATGATGACAAGGCTGACAAGCCTTTTGTTTGGCAAAACTCATTTGTCTGGCATACTACCAACAAAACTAGGTCAGCTGCAAAGCTTGGAGAACCTATTGATCTCAGGGAGAGAGTTTGATGGGACTATACCTACTGAACTGGGAAACCTAAGAAACCTCACAGATCTGGGATTTCAGATAGTGAATCTTTCTGGTATGCAAGGGAGCCGACAAAAGCATTACAAAAATTCCAAAGTTTGATTTTTGACTCACATGAATTTTCTGCCCAAACAGGGTCCATCCCCACTGAGATTCTTCAATTGTCAAATCTGAAGAACTTGGGTTTGTCAGAGTGCCCTTTGTTGGATATAACATCTTTCTTCCCTCAGATAGTTGGAAACCTGCACAATTTGGAGATCCTAAATCTAAGCTATCGGAAACCTGGGGCGTTCACATCAATCCCATGTAAGTGCCATTAGTTCCTTTCTCTTTCTTTGCCTTCTGGTTGCTGAACATGTTTTGAAATTATCATTTCAACAGCTGAAATTGGCAAGCTGACCAACCTAGCAACCCTGATTTTGAGCGACTTCCAACTTAGCGGCCCTTTGCCAAGTGAGATGGGATTGTTGACAAACTTGATAAGTTATCATGAATGAACCTGGTGTGGTGATGGTGCCTCTATGCACTAAGGGAGTTGTGTCTTTTTTGTTTTTTTGTGCAGAACTACTTGTACTTGCAAAGGAACTCCATTACTGGCACTTTGCCAGAAGAGTTATCAAAGATGTCCCGTGAGTTGTCTTCTCAAACCAGGTTTGCAAAACTCGTCTCGTACTCATGCTTTTCCATCTGTCTTCTAGAGCTGAAAATACTGCTCGTCCATTCCAACCAATTAGAAGGCAGAGCGCTAATACAAGATGTGCTTCCCCAACTCACCCAACTAGAGTGGTTGTGTATCAATGGCAACCTTCTCTCAGGCTCTATTGCAACAGAAATTGGTTTGTTGTCTAGTCTTCAGAAGCTTGAACTGCAAGATACCAACCTATCTGGAACCCTTCCCAAAGAACTAGTTTTGTTGGACAACTTGACCAGCCTGGTAGTCATGAACACATCCTTGACAGGCAGTATCCCTGATGGATTATGTGGTGTCATAGTCTCGTCACTTGAAATGAAACCTATTGGTGGGAATGACTATACTGTTCCGGCAACCAACCTGTCAGTCTGCTATGGAACTAGTCTATGTGGCTGTACTTGCGAGCATTGCCCAAAAGCATGACATGGCTCATCGCCCAAAATGCAGTGTAGCATACCCAGGATTGAGGGAGCTTCTTGCTGGCTTAATCAATACCGTAGTAAATGTTTATGGCTAATTTCCGGCTCCCTCTAATCAACGAACAGAAGAGTCTTCAATCTTACACTCTTTGACGCTGGTGCGGATATCCCAATTTCCGCCAGTCTCATGGAATCTCGTAAGAGTTCGTTCAAGTTTTTCAGGTCCATGAGGTCTAACAACTGGGTCGAATCTGCCTCCAATGCTGCTTCCAAGCCTGCCCGCACCTTTTCTCGGTCCAGTTTGCACCAGTTCGTGGACCTCTCCACAGCGGCAGCATCACATACTTCCTCGGGTTGCCGAGCTTGATCCCTCAGCCTCCTCGCATTTTCTCTATTCTCGGGAAACTCGTCTTCTGTGAGAACGTCGACCACCCCATGTTGAGTGTTGAGGAGAGGGCCGGGATCGAGGTCGTCTCTGTCACTTCTACAATGTGGACTGCAAATTACGTACCAGGTACAAGAGTTAGACAAATACTAAATAGATACGTTAAGGAGCGAGGGGGGCGAAGCTAGGCAGAGCAGGGGCTGCGGTGGTGGGGGGGGGGGGCGGTAGCAAGTCAACATTCGTGTTCGCTTCGACTTTGCGTACCTGGTACCAGCCGGCACCTGCTATCAAGTCAACATTCGTGTTCGCTTCGGCGTCTTTTCATCGAAGAATCGAATCGAAAGATTGGATCGATCATTCGATTTAAAGTTCGAATCTTCAATCCGTCTACGGTATTTTTTTTTAATTAATAATAGGTTCAAGGTACGGTACCGGTGACTGGACCAGGAGTGGGACCTTGTGCTGCAGAAGAGTGGCCTGATGGTCGTCCTGAAGGAACTGGCTGGTCTCAAAGTTTGGCATGGATATGGAATATGTAGTAAGTGGCGTCCACGAGTTTGACCACCAAGTTTGCTTGGGGCCAGGCGCAGGTCCATGGTCAAGGTCAGAGGCCTTATGTGGGATCTCGAAATCCAGTGATCGATTCCATTCGTTTCGTAGACGGAGTAGTGATGCATGGTTACGGAATTGCATTGCCGAGAAACCGTAACACTGAGCTCAGGAGCTTTTTGACTCAGATTTCATTGGCTCCAGCTAACTCTGACGTTCACTCGCTAGCTTCAGATCACTCCCCAAGCTCTCCGTTCCCAAAGGAAAAGTGGAGGATCGATGGAGGCTGCTTGGAAGCAAACAGTGCACGATCGATGGCTTGGATTGTACGTCAGTTTCACCTGTCACCCAGGACAACGAAAACTTCCCAAGATTTGAACCGTGGGAGGAAAGTCCATTTAAGATTTGTCAAAACAATGTTTATTTACAAACATACAAGTCTTTTTATCAACTTATCGCGGCAAATACTGCAAAATCGAAAATGTTTTCTTTGGAATGTTCTCCAGCTGACTGCGGTAAATCCTTTGGGCACCTGACTCAGTGATCCATCCCTGCTCATTTTTCTTCCAAGATCATCCACGCCACTTCCAGTTGCCCATCAAACGCAAGAGATCTGATATCGAAGTCTCACAATTCCCAAGCTCTGTCAAGAAAGATCTGTCACTCGTATTGGCGAAGTAAGTGTGTTTTCTGAAAGTAACCCAAGAAGAAAATGATGAACAAGTCTGCTTGTCTTCTCGTCGCCGCGATGGCCGCCGTCGGCCTGGTTTCAGCCATGGACGTTGACGCAGCTGGAACCAAGAACCTTCGTGCATCTGTGGCCTCTGATGCATCTCAAGGAAGACGTCGTCTTGATGAAGATGGAGATTTCGTCATTGTGGAGACGAATGGGTGCGAGCCAAACGTTGCCAGAGCCAAGGACTTCATTGCTGCCGCGGGACAAGGCGAGCTGGGCAGTACCGAGTGCCTGGCAGACCCCGTCAATGGGTGCCCTGGTGGTTGCTGCCGCATAGGATCGGCCTACTTTATCTGTGATTCAACAGGAAGTGAATCAAGTTTTCTGCCTTGTGTCTGCAACAGCTTGACCGCACCACCTCCTAACCCGGTTCCTCCTCCTGTCAGTGCGGCTGCCGAAGCTCCCACGGCGGCTTTTGTCGGAGACATCGTTGATATTGCAATTGCTGATAATGACTTCAACACCTTGGTTGACTTGGTTGCTACTGCTGGACTTGTCGATACTTTGAAAAGCCCTGGCCCGTAAGTATCTTGCCTTTGACTGAATCTTACACCATCATGCGTTACCATACTGACATGTCTTCGTCGTCTATACTTAGATTTACCGTTTTTGCCCCTCTTGACGCTGCCTTCCCGAGCGGAGTTGAGTTGGAATCATTCAAGAACAGCACTGATCTGGACACACTCATATCCATCTTGACATACCACGTTGTGCCCGGTAGAGTCCCCGCTGCAGCTATGTTTGATGGGGCTACTCTAGAAACTGTGGAAGGCAGCGTTGTCACCATTTCTTTGACCAACGGAACCAAAGTGAACGATGCCAACATTGTCATGACGGACATTGAGGCGGACAATGGGATTATTCACGTCATCGATGCTGTGCTGATTCCTCCACCTCCTCCCGAGCTAGATATTGTCCAGACTGCGATTGCTGATGGTGGCTTTACCACATTGGTCGACTTGATTGCAACTGCTGGACTGGTCGAAACACTCTCTGGGACCGGTCCATTTACCGTGTTTGCCCCCAACGACGTCGCTTTCCCTCAAGGAGAAGAGTTGGTTAAATTCAAAGAAGACACAGATATGGACACACTAGCCCAGATTCTCACTTTTCACGTCGCCCCTGGGATCATTCGGTCCAGCGATTTGATGGATGGTGCTGAAGTTACCACTCTCGAGGGGAGCACTGTCACTGTCAGTCTGGATGACGACGGAGCCATGATCAACGGTGCCAATGTGATTGTCGCGGACATTGGGACCTCCAATGGAATTATCCATGTGATTGACTCAGTACTCATGCCTTGAAAGGAAGGAAACGTGCCACCAAGTGGTTCTATTCGTGTTGGAGAAGTAACTCTCAAATGAATTGTATTAATGTTACAGCTGGCTATAGCAAAAGGTTTAAAGAAGGCAAGGTATATGATAGCCAAGGGAGGGACTGCGAGCCATGTCATTCTTGTTCGACGTGTGGCTCCTGGTAGCAACGCAGTCCCAGAATATAGTGTGCTGTGTAGACTGAATGAATGAAATAGTTTGGTAATGGCAGGTAGAAAAGTTGCAGCCATGCATCGGCGGTGTGAAAGTCCAAGTTGCAAACGGTTGAAATTGCTCGAAACTACTCAGCCTCTTCAAAGGGATAGTAAACGATGCGGTCGAGCGTCCAATTTGACAAACGGCCTGGCACGAGGTGCTCTGTCGGTGTAACATCGGGTGTGACATCACTGGGGTAGTCACAAGTGACCGTTTTCCCCATTTCAGCATTCTTCCTGTCGGTGTAACATCAAGTGTAACGTCACTGGGGTAGTCACAATTGACCATTTTCCCCATTTCGCCAACAGCAATCTTGCTGCCGGTGTAACATCACTGGGGTAGTCACATATGACCGGTTTCCCCATCTCTATGCAAATTCTTCCTGTTCAGGAAAGCGGACAGGTTGTGAGTGAACAATCCGTTGGCCACCCGTACGTCAAGTCAGACTTGAATTGCAGACTTACCGTTTAGTTATCCTCATCGCACAAGAGCTGATGAATCCGATCAGAATGCGCCACAATAGACGACTCCTGGGCGTCCATTGTGTCCTGCGGGGGGAGCCTCTTGCCAATGTGAGAGATCAAGTTCGGTACATACTGATTGTCGTTGTCTCCTCGGGACGTCACTTTGTGCAAATCTTGCACCACTTGCTCGAGCTCTGAGTTCAGCTCAGCAACAAATGCTCTCTGCTCCTCTAGTTGTTGCGACAGGCGCTTAAACTGGATCTTCAAGAGACCATACATTTGGATTGCCCGTAAGCAGTCCTGGCCAGAGACTCGCTTGTGAGAGGGACCCAAAACAGCACGCACAACCCGCATGGCATCTTGCAGCGATAAGGGATATCGTTCGTCGCTCTTGTAGGGCGTCAATCTGGTTCTCTTGGTCCTGTCTGTGTCGAAAGAACTTAGTGACAACGAGACGGGCAGTCCCCCGATCGAACCCAGGAACAGAGTCATGTTCTCCTCTGGCCCATGCGAGCTCATGAGCTCCCCGCTGTGCGAGGGGTATGTGTTGGGTTTGCTCGCGGGAGTTGCTTCTGGATACAGCATCGTGTAGATCTTTCGGAGCAATAGCATGGAGTACTCATAGTTATCCACAGTCCTTGGGTCTTTTGGCAAGGCCGGAAAGACCGCGGCACCACTATCCCCTTGTCGCCAGAGCTGTTGCCAACATGACCTCAGGTCAGCCAAAACTTGCCCACCTTTGGACATTTCAAGCACCGCTTGGTATATTTCCTTGCGAAAAGCCGTGACAGTATCAATAGCTTGAAAACAAGCCTTAGACGTCTTGTAGTCCTTGCGATGGGCACCAAGTACGACTCTAACCACAAGGCGTGCATTCTTCAGCTTTCGTCTGTGACTATCGCTTGTGCAGTGTCGCTCCACCATGTCGATATTGGCAATCACCGGTCTTCCGGACTCTTTTTCGTTGCCAACCGCATCATGAACGAACTCTTCGTCCTCGTTCAGATCCAGCAAAGACTGAGAGTAACCATTCATATCAGTGTCCGTTTTGAGAGTGGACATCGACGCCGAGAACAAAGCGGAGAACCTTGCTGAAAACCTTGATGATCGTCTTCTAAGCGACTGGCTCCTCAATGAATCGCCATGGAGAGAGTCCTCCAAGCTGTCCATTCGTCCCTCTGGTACTCCGTTCATCTCGCCCACAAACACATTTTGTACGGGCGCGTCAGAACATTCGACTTGACTGACACCATCCTCCAGCAGCAACGCTCGAACACTCGTTGGAGACGTCCTTTTGTTGAGCTTAGACTTCTTGTCTGGTGTGCTTGACTCATTCATGTAAGCTTCGGGCGGAGTTCCAGGCGGCGAATCAACATCTCCTTCGCCTTCCTGGTCTCCTTCAACAAATAATCGCCTGACGACCATTGCATCTTCCTCAAAGTGATGCTGCTCATCTGGGTGGAAGGAAACTCGTCGCTGCTTAGACACCAAGGCAGTATCAGTAGGCAGCGACAACCGACGTTCCGATGAGGACTTTGGTTGTTCATGACGGGAGACTCGACGCTTGGACCGTTGATCAGGCGTTTTGAAAGCGGGAGAGAGCGCTTGAGAGATCATTGTGGCCACCAACGAAGACTCGGAGGAAGACAACCGTCGATCTTGATGCATGGGCGATGCCGGCACCAATCCATGGGTGGCGCTAGACTCCTCAATGGACAAACGGCGTCGACTACTACCTCGTTTCTGTTGTCGTCGCCTTGGTGGTTCCAGTTTGTCCGCGGGTACAATTGCAGACCTCCAATCGGAAACCGGCTGGGTTGGTACTTGATGCTCTTCATGATTTCGTCGTTCTCCCAACACAATCTGCTGATCATCTTCATCACCCAGCCCCAAGCCGTGGCCACTGCCACCCATTGCCATATCGTATCCAAAATGACCAACTCCGTCAAGACTCTCATCATCACTGTCGTTGTCACCGGCTTCTGTATCATCATCTTCCGAATCAGAGAGCATGAGTGACTGAAGCAGTGTCTCGACAGTCTGATGAAAAGATGCGCTGAGATCGTTATGCGACGACGACATGGACAACCTCTGACTGGACCGTCTGGCGAGTTTGCGTGGTGATGTCGCAACAACCATACCTTCGCCGTCTACCTCCACTTCGCAGTTGGTAACCACTGATGCCAAGGATGCCATGGAACAGAGAGATCCGCGTGAATTCTTCCTTGGTAGTGACAAAGGCGGGGTAACATCTACTGCAAACTGCACAATGTTGGGAGTACCGTCTTGGCGTGGCGAAAAGGATCGATTCACGACTGCCACTTGTTGATCCGGAGACAACAGGACGCCATCGACCATCTTTCGCGCAGATCCCAATGGTGATGACGGCGGGCTCTTGACGATCGCAAGTTCTCCAAGACTCTTGACGGCCACAACTTCTTGGTATGGTGGTGGGAGCGAAAAGTTACTGGGTCGTGCCCAGAAGACTTGCAACGTGGAAGACTCTCTACTCTGTTCGTCAGAGTCCGAGTCAGACTCGCCACTACTCGATGTAGAAGAAGAACCATCTTCATCGTCGTCCTGCTCGTAGCTGCAATCTTCGTATTCGTCAAACATGTCACCATCACCTTCATAATCTGACAGATCCGATTGCACGGAAAGAAGCACGGCATCCGCTGTGGATCCCGGTGGCATGAACACGGAGTGAAACGATTCGTCATCCATGGCATCCGCAAACCATGCCTCGTCATCATCGTCATGGTCCGATGACATGGATAGCGAATCCCTCGTGGCTTCTTCTCCAATGACGGGGGGCAAATCCACAATGAGCTTTTGAACCGACCCATCCTTGACGGTTCGGAACACACCATTATTATTTGTATCCGTGGAGGCGGCAATCCCGGCAAAGAGCGACCCAACCACCGGCGGACTGACCAGTGAAGTCGTTTTCACCGCCACTCCTCCTGGTGACTCTGTGGACGACGATGTCGACGACGAGGACGATGCTGCAGCGACAGAGGGCTTGGTAAGGTCAAACAGAGGTCTGGGTTCTTCTTGTTCTTCTTCATACTCTTCATCGGAAGCTCCTTGCATCATTCGGTGATCAAAACTGGTCAAGGAAAAGCGCTGCAATACTCTGGGTTGACGGTCGCTATTATTGGTGGGCGACAGTCCCAACGACCGTGCCACTGTCGACACGGTCGTGTCTTCACTTTGGCTCCTGCTGGATGTATACGTGATGCTTCCCGTCCACGCTTGTGTTGGTCTTACGGCGTTTCGTGCGGCCCTTCGTGTGACGACATCGGACCGACTGTTATACAAATGATGATGATGATGATGTGACGAGCAGGACGAGACACTGGATGTCGTTGACGACGATGCCATATGGCTGTTAGCGTTGTTGGTCATCATGAGCTCCCGCTTGAATGCTCGAAACTCTTCCAATTCTCGACAGGCTCGAGAGACGCGTCGTCGTCTCAGCAAACCGGCCATTCCCGCCAATCCCAAGAGGAAGATGACTCCCAACAAGACGCACAGCAACAATCCCCCTTCTGGTTGCAGCCACAGGTCATGGAGTGTGGTGGCCAGGGAAGCTTCCGTGGTGTTAGTCACAGCTTGTGACCGCATGACCAACGGTACAACGTCCTGATGATGAGCATGAGCCATGGTAGTGGTATGGTTGGTCCTCTGCATCACAACAGAGCTGGTTCTCGTAGCATTGGCGGTCAGGTGATGATCCATTGGTGGCTCTGAGAAGGGGACTGTCATCTTAACCGACCATTCCTTATGTGCTGAAGAGCAAGCCTCATCTTCAGCATCCTTCTGATCTTGATTGGCTTGAACTCTTCTTGGTTGTCTTGTGCTCCTCCATTCCAGCACAGCTTGTTTGGCCAAGAACTGGCCCGGCTGCCAAGATCTTTCGCACACTTGTGATAACGGCAGAGCCACGGGCAGAACCAACGGTAAGTTCTTGGAGTCAGACGACGCCCTCTCTCCCACCAAACTACTGGCACTGCTTGAAACAGCGGCCCGTGCCGCCAACGGCATTGGTAAGGCCATGGTTGGTCTTGTAGTCTAATAGTGTCAGTCAGTTCAAATAAATAGTCGAGAGGAAGGAAAGGTACGGCAAAGCAGTTTCACACTCTCAGACTTTTTGTTGTTGTCAATCCAACGGTTTGCAAAAAGACAAGGCAGTCTGAACCAACAACAAGGGCAATACGAGCAACTGCAGGTCTTGCTTCCCTTTCCTTCCTCCCTCTTGAGTTGTTCCTCTCGCCTCTATCAGGCGGGCAGGAGATGGAAGAGTGAGACCAGAGAGACCAAAAGACGAGAGATAAATAATGGTTGCTAGCTAGCTAGCTAGAAAGCTGTAAGGGATAATTCAAACGGTCCGGTTGCATTGCATTTTTGATACCACTGTCGGCATGTAGTCAAAGGTCGCCTTTCACTATATTTTGATCTTCCGAGCTTCCTCTTTTTTTTGGCCACGTATACCCCATGGTTTCATAACAACGGTCAAAAGAAAGAAACGGATGGCACTACAGTTTCCCACGCCGAACAAACTACAACACGAGGACTGACCAGTGGTACCAAGAAACACAGGTGCACTGCTTGATCAGGGGCAGCTGTATAATGCCTTTTGTTATTATATTTTTCCTATTTCCAAGAAAAAGGGTATCCTCTCATTTTTTCCGTGCTGCACCTCTTTCGGTGAAATTGCGAAAGGAGTATCTTTTTGCGCTTAGGTGGCCACCTGACAGCTTGAGAAGAGGCGATGTAACATCTCATTTGCTAAACAAAAAGACAATGATGTATGCCAACTCAGCGCACGGTAATGGTATCTTTCCTAATAGGGGCAATAGGGACGAAGAATGAGCCTTCCTTTTTGTCTTGAAAGCTTGCTAGCACTACTGCCGGTAGACCACTATTAGCTGCTGCGGCAGAGTGTGTCCATGGTTTGGCTGCTTGCTTGGGAGAAGAAGCAAACAATCCCGATCATTCATCCCCAATCTTCTACTCCAAAGTCGAGTCGAGTCGAGCTCCAGAGTACTCCAGTAGTATCTTGCCGGCTAGCTAGCTAGATAGTAGCTCGATCGATCGTGACCATCTGGGAGGTGCCAAGAGAAGAACTTCTTCTTTGGGTGCGATGGCTGGATATTACCTGGTAGTAGATTTCGATTCGATTCTTTCAGCTGCTCAAAACTCGGGCTGAGGATGCCTTTCTGCTTGGTAGCTAGCTGGCAAGGCTGCTTCTTGACTTTTAACTAGTTCTAGCTACTACTAGCTACTAGCTAGCCAGCCTACTCGAGCAGTAAGCAAGTGGTAAAGTAGCTCAAAACCCAGCCTCCAAGTCAAAGGCCAAGCGCAATGGCAATTTTCTGCGGGCATGGTGTGTACCCACCGGTACCAGTACCGCAGGACGGGGCTGAAAGTTGCTACTGTACGATTGGTACGACGTACCGGTACCGGTGCGTCTGCAACTTGAATGTAAAAGATCTTAAGCCAGTGAAGTGGGTTAGTTAGAAACCGGTAGGGTTAAAATCATGAAAAGCCCAGGTTGAAATAGCTCCGACGGATCGTCAAAAACTTCGTCAACATCCATCTCCCAATTGGCCAAAGGTGAAAATTTCCAAGGACGGTACATACAATACAGTATGCCAGCTAGCTAGCTTAGCCAGACGATTCAAGAGCTACCGTACTGGTAGCCAGAGATTTCCAAGAGCTGGCTATTTCTTACATTGTACAAGTACGGTCCCTTCAAAAGGCCACTTGAAATCAAACTCTCTTCGCCAACCTCACCGGCTTTTTTATCATATTAAGTCAGAACAGCTGCAATCTCATGAATGTTCATGCCGGTCTCTGACCTGCCATCAATCAAGACTACGACTGTACGTATTAATAATACTAGTATCTGGCTACCGGTGGGTACCGGTACGTTTGGCTAGTGCCAAACGAGAAGCAGCTGCTTGCACTCCCTACTTGTTGATGGCCAGCAATCTGTCAAAGTGCTGCACCAGCATCATGCGAAGGGGAGTGCGAGATCGTCTTGACTTGACAGCACCATCTCCAGGACCATCAGTTGAGGCGATATTCTTCGCCTCTTGCTTCCTCAAAATATGGTGCATTTTGGCGGCGTTCCCATTTGATGGTGAGCATCGATGGTGGAAATGAACCTGGGAATGGTGGCAATGGGAATACTGTGGGAGTTGGGTCGCCAGGTTACGCTAGAACTGTGAAATTTCAATAATCTATGGAAATCTAACCTAATGTTTGCTTTTTAGTTCATTTTTCTGGGAAAATGGCGCACCGGGGGACCTTTTGCAAGTTCTCATCCCTTCATTTTGTTCGCATTGGCATGCGGGTTGGTACCAATTGCGAAGCGGATCAAAAGCTGCAACTTGCGCCATGGCCGATGCCGACCAACCAGCAAAAGCTCACAATCGGATTGACCAGCAAAAGCACATTGACCATATCCAGAACCAATCGCCAATACCACACGGTATCAACAAGCCAATCAATCAATCAATCAATCAATCACAAGAAGAACAATGACAATGTTCCCACACACAATGAGGCTCGGGCACCGCCCCAAGAGTGTGGACGTCGACGACTTCATTGCCAAGCGCGAGAGGCGACGGGCCCTGAAGAAGAAAGTTGCATCCGTCTTCAAGCCTTTTCACTTTCATCTTCACCATCATCACGACCATGGCACTCATGAAAGTCACGACTACGCGCACGCGAAGGACGACCATGATGCCACACCGCCCGAATTGCTTCAGCTTTCCGATCCGACCATCATGTCCCATGATTCCCACCACGAAGTCGCGACATCCTCTTCTGGATCTTCCACTGGTATTTCCGATGTCGACAGTGATGAGGAAATGGAGGTTGACGTCGATAGTCAACTGCCCGTTACGGAAGAGTGCAAGCCTGAAGCGAAGGTCGATGTCGCAGCCTGCAAGGAGACGGTCACGACCATTCTTTCGCTCAGTGTGATGTATGCCATTGGCAGTCAACCAATGCCAAGCCCAGAGGAGGAATACATCGACGTGCCATTGATTGATGCCAAGGTGCTTCCGCTAGAGTTACAGAACGAGATTGCCAACCACTACAACCAGCGTCACGAACCCGCCGCCATGCAACATCCTCTTTCGGAAGAACTCACGGCGGAGATTACTGCCTACGGTCCCCCCGAACCAACCCCACTCTGGCGTCCTCTTACTCGGGAAGCCATCGCGGAGATCGCCGACCGCTACAACGAACGCCCAGAGCCCGCCACCCTCCAACGCCCCCTTCCCCCCAAGCTAAGCTTGGAGATTGTGAGCTTTTCGTGGCCTGCACCAGCGGCGGAACAAACACAAGAGGCGTCTACCTGTGATGCTCTGGTCCTTGCCAATTCGTCCTCATCCGATGAAGACTTGACGGCCCTCAAGACCAAGTGTGCCAACTTGTCCACCATCACGGAACTCTTGTCGAAGCAACTGGTCGAGTCCACTCTTACCAAGAAGCGCGAACACATCACTCAACGAAAAGAGTCCAAGCTGTACCGTGACATGATTCGTCAGCTCGAAGCCAAGCACCGAGCAGAGATGACCAGTTGGCAATCCGACAAGCGATACTTGGAAGAAAAGTTGCGGTTCAACACCAAGGAGAGCATCCCACCCAGCATTCGATCGGCCTCCCCACCACCCAAATCGGTCCGCTTTGAGGAAGACGAAAAGGCAAAGAAAGCAAACACCCTTCATCGACGAAGCTTTATGGATGCATTCGTGACACCCATGGAGCTCTGCACATCTTCCCCCGTCAAAGGGCAGCCATCAAGAGCATCCTTCTCCATGGCATCCACAATGATCATGCAGAACAGGTTCTTGCCAGCTATGTTGTCAGCTGTGGCCCAGGCCCAAGACTTGAAGAAGCCCTAAGCACGGCTGACAGTAGTTTAGTGTGAGTAGGAGCAACAGCAAAAGGAACAAGCAAGAAAACAAAGATGCCAACCAGCCACAGGTTTGTAGGGAAACTAGAAGAATGCATATATTGATAATGAAACCAAATAGAAAAGACTTCGCATACCTAAATGACTGATCTCTTGCTTGCTAGCTGATGTAGTCTATGGCAGCAGCAGTGTACTGGTAGCCTTGGGGTGCTCCACCTATGCAATCAACTCTCATCACTGCCGAAACTCTCGAATGGTATAGGTGGGCCCGCAACCCATTTGCTGCTGCAATCTACTATTGCGAACTTCTGTCCACTCTAATAGCTGCAGTAGTTGCAGCCAATGGTGATTCAAATTAGCTAGAGATGAGTTTGCTAGTGGCAGTCCTTGGTAGCGGACAGCCACATGCGAGAAGAGTTTGCATGCGGAAGAGACTCACAGAACAAACTAGTAACTAGTTTTTGGTAGAACCGTAGCTGCTCCTAGCTTGTACCGATGTCATCACTGCTCCCAGATTCTGTTCTAGCTAGGTTATTGGGCAAGGAGTACAACTACACCCACACAGTTGAGCTCCGTGGCAAGCTGACAGGTTAGAGGTTGCAACTCCATAGCATCTGCCCCCAAAACACTTGTTTTCCTGTGGAAGGAGTACCTTGTTGCACAGTCCATGAGGGATACTGCCTGTCAAGGATGTGTTCATGACTACCAGGCTGGTAAAGTTGTCCAACAAAAGCAATTCACTGGGAAGAGTGCCGGATATATGCGTGTTTTGCAGTTCAAGCTTCTTAAGGCTAGACCACAAGCCAATTTCTGTTGCAATAGAGCCAGAGAATAGGTTGTCACTTATTTGCAAAAGCCGCAACTTGTTGAGGTGGTGGAGGACTCCTTGTTCTAAGATCTTTCCCTCCAACTTGTTGGATTGGATTCGTAAGACCTCTAATTCTGATGTTGAAACAAACAAAATGCAGATTTGAGCATAGATGGACTCCAAAGCTAAGAAGAGGTGTATAGCACTCACGCGACATCTTTGATAACTCTTCTGGTAAAGTGCCTGAGATTGAGTTACTTTGCAAGTTCAAGTTGTTCTGCAAAGAAGTGACACAATTCCCTTAGTACATATAGAGGAACCAATACCACACAAGCTTCGTTCATGATAACTTACTAGCTTTGTCAACAATCCCATCTCACTTGGAATCGTGCCATTGACTTGGAAGTCAGTGAATCCAATGACTCGCATGTTGGTCAGCTTCCCAATTTCAGCTTTTCAAAACATAATTAAAAAACTGTTCAGCAACCGGAAGACAGAGAAAGAGAAAAGTACTAATGGCACTTACATGGGATTGATGTGAACCCCCCAGGTTTCCCAGAGCCTAGTCCTAGTATCTTCAAATTGTGCAGGTTTCCAACTACTCCAGGGAGGAAAGATGTTATATCCAATAGAGGGCACTTTAAGAAACTCAAGGTCTTCAGGTTTGACAATCGAAGAATCTCAGTGGGGATTGACCCTGTGTAGGCAGAAAATGTCAAGTGAGTCAATAAGTCAAACTGTGATATTTCTGCAATGCTTTTGTCCGCTCCCATGCATACCAGAAAAGTTTGCTCCTTCAGTTCCCAGAGCTGTTAGGTTGCTTAGGTTGCCCAACTCAGTAGGTAAAGTCCCGCCAATCTTGCTGTGTGAGATCGATAAATTCTTCAAGCTTCGTAGCTGACCTATTTCTGCTGGGAGTGTGCCAGACAAGAGTGTCGTGCTTAACAAAAAGCTCGTCAGCCTTGTCATAAGCCCAACCTCTGTTGGTATATTTCCTTTGAGCTGGAGGTTCCAAGATAATAAAATTGCTTCCAAGCTTTCATGGAGCAGGGATATTTCTGGCGGCATCGTTCCATCCAAGTTGTTGGCATACATAAATTGCAATGAAAGGAGTTGCCCATTGTTAGCACAACGAGCAGGTGGGTTTGGGGCCCAATCCTCATCAATTTGTTCCCAGTTGCACTCATTGGTGTACCAATCCAACCAGCCTTGATTTTTCACCCAATAGTCCCCCCGTGTTGAATAATAAAATGTTGCGAGTGCAAACCTTTGCTTTAGTCTCCATACCGGGAGATGTTGTGTATTGTTGGTCTTGACATTGTTGCTTAGCCATTGATATGCCTTGGTCTGCGGCGATCTAGGATTCTCCATTGCCCTGAGGGTGTAGTCAGGGAGATTTAGTCTTTCCCATAGCGATATTGGTGCTTGTGTGATTGAAGCTATTGTCCCTGGATTTTCTTGTATTGGAATCACTCCATTTTGCTGCTTTGTGGGTTGAGTTTGATTGCTTGATTTTGGAGCAAGAAGAAATGCCACAAGAATAATTACAACAAGTGCTTGGGCAAACATTGTTTCCAGGGAGAGGAATAAGCATAATTTCTTCTTCCATAATCTTTTGGCCCTTTTTGTTATTGGCTCTGCTGTTGGAATCATCCCATATTCTGGCTCTTCAATTGGAGCTGCATGAATAAGACCAGTATCATGATCTCTGTCATCTTGGGATGCAGGCACCAACTCCAATCCCAGCTCTTCCATGTCAGCTGGCCTACTTGTTGGGTGACAAAGCGTTGGCCCAATCCCCTCCACAGCATATGCACCTGGTACCCCTACAGGCAACCTTATTGCTCGATACATGGCTGGCGGAGATAATGTTGGTAGTGACTGGATGCTACTGATAACATCATCAAGGGCCTCGGGTGAGGAGTGATTTGGTTGAGAGCTTTTGGGAAATGTGGTTGGATGCTGCTTTCCAATCACAACCTCCATCTCTTTCTTCTCTTGCTCCCCTTTCTTCTTGCCAATACTTCCAAATGCATCATAGGAGTTGCTCGTTTGTTGTTGTTGACCACTACCATCATGGCTCTGTGTCTTCTTTATCGTTGTGGGCTTGCTTCTTTGGATCCAGGACCCTGGCTGCAGAGTTATTTGGTTTGGCTGACTGAGGTCCATAGTCGATAACAATGAAGACGAAGTGGTACTGCATGTATCGAAGCCGGTTGCTGCCGCCATTGCATCGTTTCTTTTGTTGTGAAATTCGCGTTTTGGTACCTTCTGCTACTAGCCTTGTTATCGCTCCGTACAAGGTGGCACCTACAGTAAAAAGGCTAAAAATGAGCTCCAGTTGCGCGACGGCTGGTCGTGGTTTCATAAAGATGAGGGGTAAGACTCGACTCAGTGTTTTCTAAAGGTCTGTACGGAAGGCGATACCTCTACATGTGGATGGTGTCAGAAGCATGCTATTACGACGTAGCTCAGCTAGGTTGGGACAACAGGAGCAGATGGAAGATTCTTTGCATTGATAGTTTTCCCCATGATTTCGCGTTGGAGTTTGATGTTCACATTTACGGCACCATGACGGCACATTCCCGCACAAATGAACCGGTTGAACACATATCACAACTTATACTCGGTTCATTACTCTAGCTAGCTTCGATCAGGACCCAACCCTGTCGTGTCCATCGCCCTCCCGTCTTCCGCCGACGACAACATGATAGGAATCGAATCACCCCAATGCACAGGTACATACAACACATTTTTCACAACCCAACTTATCCAACAATGGACAACGTCCCCATCTCTGCTAGCGAGCTCGCGGCCTTTGTAGACCTAGAAGAAATGACACTTCGCTTGAAAGCAGATCATCGAGATCGGGACCGTCATTGCTACCCTCCTTTGTCGAAGGCTCGACAGCGGTCTTCTGTTGGCCGCCGGAGCCAAGCAAAGGGTCTTCTGGGTGCGTTTCAACAACAACGTCCGTTACGATTGACGAAGATGAATCTTCCCGCTGCAACAACAGTCCTTTGGTTTGTTCATCTTGCACCTCGAGTAATTGCTTCAAGTCCTTCTCCTTCCGTCGAAACTCAGCTTCCTTTTCCTTCTGTTCTTCCTCGTGCCGTCGTTGCATTTCCATCATTCGCTGACTACACCGCTTCTCCGCGGACTCCAGTTCAGTCTTCAGACTTGCGACAAGGTCCTGTTGCTGCTCTAGATCGATTGCCAGCTTAGCGGCTGTCAACTGCCCCTCCTGAGAGTGCCGCCTTTGAGTTGTGAGCAATGTTTGCGCTATTTCTTGCTTTTCGCGGCGAAGTGTACGTAGCTCTTCCAACTTGCTGGCCTCGTCGCCTTGTCGTTTCTGGTATTTCGATAGTTGCCGAGACAATTCCTCTACTGTCTTCTCCAGCTCGCCACATCGTTTCTGTCGCTCGTCGATCATTTCTGTGAGCGTCTGATTAGTTTCCAGAAGGATTTTGTTCCGGTCTTGCTGTTTTGCTTGAAGCTTCTTTTGCTGTTCAACCTGTTTATGGAGCAAATCACACTTATCCGCATGGTCCAGCAGACTCGATTTCAATTGCATATGCTCGTTTTGGAGCCTTTGCAACTCGCTGACAGAGTCTGCAGCGCTGCTGTCGGTGAGTGCATCATTCTCAGAACTGCAGAGGGAGACAAGCTCCTGCTGATTCTTTTCCAGCTCCTGCGTCTGGCGAGTTATTTCTAGCCGACTTTGCTTCAGTTCCACGGTCTGGTGGGCATTTAGTTGGCGACTCTTTTCCAGCTCCAGTGCGTGTCGAGCAAGCTGTTTCTCTAATTCGCCGCGGACCTCTCGTTCTTGTTCAAGCTGCTCCTCGAGAGTCTTACATTTTTTCATCTGATTGTCTGCCTTCTGCTGCAGGTTGCGCTGTTCGATACTGTGTTGCTGTAGCTGCTCCTCCAGTTGGCGCGACCGGCTTACTTGACTACCCAATTGCTCCTGAAACTTGCTTTCTGCTACCGCGCGATGTTGGAGCTGGTCCTCTAGTTTCCTGGCCCTTTTAATTTGATCGTCTAGTTGCTCCTGTAGAATTCGTTGCGATTTCACTTGTTGCCGAAGCTCACCAGACAGATCACGGCATCGACTGGCTTGGTCATCCAAGCGACCTTTCAACTCCTTTTCTGCATCTTCTTGTTCGACAGATTTAATCTCTAGCTCTCGGGCCCGGCTGCTTTGCGCGTCTAATTGCCGCCGTAGCATCGATTCTTTTTCTCGTTGCTCAGCCAGCTCATCGGACACTTCCGCCAGTCTTTCCGTGAGAGATTCACCGTGTTCGTTGGATTCCTTCAGCTGTTCATTCATTTCCTGGAGCTTCGACGAATTGTACTCCATCGCATGATTGTGCCTGCGTGCGGCCTCCTCCTTTTGCTTTTCTAGTTCTTCTTTCTGATCCGAATAAAGATTGAGAATATTGCTCAATTGGGATTCCCGCGCCGCTAAGTCTTTGTTTAGTTGCTGGACTTGGGTGGAAAAATTGAGAAGTTGCAGGTCCTTGCCCTCAATGAGCTCTTGCAGATCGCTGTTGAGTTTCTGTATTTTGATCATTTGCGTCTCCGTTTGTTTCATCGAGTCCAGCTTGGGCTGCTCCAACTGGAGGCGTGTCAACTCGTCTGTGATTTCCTGCACCTTGCGTTCCAGTGCCAAGCACTCGTTTTCTTTGCGTCTGTACAGTTCGTCCATGTGTTTCCAATTGTTATTCTGTCCATTCACAATGGCAGCAGATGCACCCAAATCTCGCAGCCTCAGCTCTATCGCAGGGCTGTTGGTCGAGGAAGTCGAAATCACAGTTTCTGGCAGGAGAGGTGATTCTGGGCAATCTCCCCCGTTCATCTTCATTTCGACAAGCTCATTGGTGAGCGAATAGGTCGGCGAAGATGGGCTTTTCTTGTCTTGGTCCAAAAGAAGGCGCAAAAGCCTCTTTCGATGCCTGGGTTTCCGTAGAATCAACCAAACGGCGTGAAGAAAGACTGCAACGACGAGAATCGCGCTCGTCCGTTCGACCCAATGCAGAAAAAGATACCCCTGGTTGCTCATCAAAACTGTTGGTTTCATCCACGGTTCTTGAAGCGTCAGTGAATCATGCCGTATCAGGGTAGGGGTCCTGGAATTGACAGTCTGGTTGGTCCAATCAATATCGTGTCTTGGTGGTGCATTCTCTCCCAGTGTGCTGGTGCTGTTAAAGTCTTCTAGAACGTGGGAAGAATTGGTCGAAGCATGATGTGAAACGGAGTCATCTTGCAAAAAAGTTTTCCGTATCACTCCTTGAAGTTTGGCCAGGTTTCCCTGGATCTCCCGCGACTTGTCTTTGACCACCTGGTGCCAGCGTTCAACTTCTAGTTTTTCAACGAGGAACTGCTGTACCCGGTCAAGTTCTGGCTTGCTTACTTGAATCTGTTGGACCCTGAAAAGGTCCACATTGTCTTGTAGTATCTGTTGAAACCGCTCAAACTTGTCAACCCATGGCGGTTTCCCCGCTGTGTTGGATGTTTCCATGCGGGCCAAGCGTATCCTACGCGTGCTAGAAGCTGTTTTGCCCAAAGAAGAGTCCCCATTACTACCATTGAGACTCTGATTCCGAAGCATGGCTTCAGTTTGGTTGCTGGCATTTCCCCCCACAGTCCCAAATTCTTCGTGCAAGTATTCAACAATGATTTCTTCTTCATTTTGAGGTTGTTCTGGTGTCAACGTTCGTCCAGGATAGCCTTCGGCCTTGACCATGACTTCCAAAGCCAAACTACTCCCCAAACAATCCTGATGATGCAGTGGCATGGACAGGATTAGTGGCAAATTGGTGACTACAAAATCCGGTTCATCGGTTGCAATGGCATGTTCCCATCCCGACCGAACACTCCCCAAAAACCGTTCCTTCAGGTCCCGCACCGTTGGCCGTACGTAGAGTTCTTCCATTTCTTCGAGGTCTCTTAACCTTTTGCGGAGTGTGATTCTGGCTCTCTTGGCTCGACGTTGACACTCACATGCCACATTCGACAACGCTCTCTTGGCTTGGTCTCGGACCATCTTGACTTGGCTTGGTTGGGTGACAACAGGTAGAGCTCTACGCAGAATTCAGTACCAACGCTACTGCCACCAAACAGTACCCGTCAGCTCCCGTTTCTTGACCTCCCCAGCTAAGATCCTCAGTGTGCTGTTGCCTCTTGATACCATGGGCGACCTTGTCTTGTTCATCCAATCCTTAGGCTGAAGCTACTGTACGCTAGCTAGCTAGAGAGAGAGCAGAAAAGACAACATCTCCTTGCTCATTCTCGTTTGATGTGATGTTCGTTTTCCGAAAGGATCCATCCCAACAGCAGGTGTCGACCAATTCGTCGAGGCACAACCCCGTTTCAACGGAAGGCAGGTGCACTAAGGGCTTGCCCTGCGTGACATCCCCACCCCCTTTTTCTGTCCGCCCCCAAATTGGACTATTCTAGCGTTCGTCCAAAGTCATTTTCATTATTTCTGCCAGTCTCCCCAATTATCTGAGGAGTTCGATGAGACTTCTCATTTATTTACAACTTTGCTTTAATTGTTCCCAGATACGTCATGAGTGAGGCAAAAGCCTGGTTTCCGAAATGGACGTCTCTTTCCGTTCAATAGTGGGAGGACAGATGGCCTAAAATTTTTAAAGTAAAAGACTCCAGAAGCAAAAGAGGGCAGTTTCACACGTAAGAGGCAACAGCACCAGGTGCAACAGTCAACTGGTAACCAACACAAACTAACTTACAAACTTCCTTGTGGATGCAGGTTGAAAGCTTAGTTGTATACTCCTTGGAGGAATTCCCCGACTCCGGGAATTCCTCCACTATTCCTCCAGTGTCTGAAGGAAGCATTAAAGGGAAAGGGAATGGGGGAAAGGAATTAACTGCCAGTCACACTAGGGACTCTACGTAGGCTTGTGTACAACAGTACTGATTCATGACTCACAGTCACGCTCATGACTGGTCAGTCAAATTCCTGCTCCTTCGAGGAATTGGGGAATTCCTCCATTCCTTCAATAATTCCCCCTCTCCAAAAAGTACAAGGAATAAGGAATACCCAACCAAGGTTGAAAGCAACCTCGGAACAGATGGTTTCAACATTTGGCTTCCCCAGCGCCTGCATGCAGCATCTTTTATCGGGCCATCTCAATGGAATCCTACCAGCCAGCGCTTGGCTCTATCTGTGTGGCGGCAAAAACCTTGCCCTGGGCTTGGCTGCTCGGAACTCGGAACAGAGTATTGTAAAAGACATGCAATGCAGAATGGCCCTTCAATACATACATGTGATAGACTGGACGTTCTTGGAAGAGGGGAAAACGAGATCAAGAGGAAGCAAGGAGTCAGTCATCATCGCACACAGTTATAATCATTGTATGATGTATGGCTGCGTACCCAGGACAGGGGAAAGCCAAAAGTCCTCTCTTTCGCCTTCATGTTTAGTAGCTTAGAGGGGCTAGCTAGGTTATTAGCTAGCTAGTAGCCCAGATATTTCAGTTTGTTGCCAAGTTGCCAAGTGGCAATAGAAGCGCACCACTACTTGGTACTGGTAGCTAGTACTAGCTAGCAGCTACGCAACTAATGCGTTATGACCATTTGGGTGCCGCGGAATATTTATATTTATTTGACCAGCAACGGTGAAAAAGTACTGTAGAGTGCTCCCGTACTCCGAGCAGTGTGTTTGTGGGGGGTGCAACTCCTTAAAAAGTACAGTCAACACTCACTCAAGTTCCACCCCCCAGCATTAAGAAAAAAACGGAACTTAGCTGAATTACGGAACTTTAGATCTTTGGAGCCCCATATCGGCCCGTTCGTGGTCTTAGGACCCACTTGGGGTGGTTCCTGTCATATTCTATTGTTATTGGGGGTAAAAGGAACCAATCTTTCATAGGGTGGAACCACGCCGCTTCTACATATAGTGTCTCTATTGTCGACTAGTTGTGTTACTACTAGCAAATGCTAGTAAAACGTGCTCTTTGGGCTTTGTGGCGTACCTGAGGGTGTCTGGCATGAAAGAGAAACTTGAACTAACTTTTCATATGTATAACTGAGATTCCTGGATGGTGGGGTCAGCACCAAGACTCTATCTAGTGGATTCAATCTACGATTTGGGCCCAAAATGGGCAAAATGTGACTGTTTCTAACTGCCAGCCCAGCCTCAAACAGCCACAAAACCCATTCACCAGTCAGTCATGTTCAGTCATGAGAACTAGTGACTGAGGGGGGGCAGCCCTGAAAAAGTGGAACTTTGTAGAATAACGGAACTTAAAAAAACGGAACTTAAGTGAGTGTTGACTGTATTTCGAATGACGAATGTTCTTGCTACTGCGGACTGGCATTGTTGTTGATGCCTTTTTTGACAAATGACTGCATTCTACAATGTCCGAGAGGTCAATTAGAGGGGTTGAGGTGAAGATCGGGGTGACATCACTGGTCCAGCGCCGGCGGTCAACCCAGTGTTTTGGCTCTTATACCTCAGCATTAAGATTATTAATAATGTTTACGGTACGCAGAAGGTAAGTGAGCTAACCACTTCCGACTCGAAACGATGTCAATAGCGGTCTTCCTGGGGTCTACAGTATCTGAAGAAGATGACACTCTATTTTTGCAACCTTACATTCGACTAATCCGTTGCTCGGTATATACAGTCTAGTTTCAGGCAGAAGCAACATCTTTTATAGCCAGATGGAAATGCCTTTGGACTTTTTGCTTCTGTGGAATATCAATCTTGCCTTCTAATAAATCAGCTGACATAGCTATACTTTTGTGTTGGCTGGCTTTGAGTTTCTTCTGCTGTTGTGGTAATTATGCCATACTCGAGTAGCTAGCTAGCTAGCTGTGCACGCAGCAAGCAAGTGAGGTCCTTTGATTGAGTGCAACAATGCTGGCACCCGCCACCCGCCACAGTAAGTAAACTCGAGGCACGCACGACGCGCACTCAGTTGTATTAGTCTACTGGCTAGTATTTGATAGCCTAGCGGTCTCTAGCTATTTCTTGAGATGATGACACAGCTGATGACAACCATAGTAGTCCGTCGGTGTAGTAGTTTCATTCATTCATTCATTCATTCTGGCAGAAACATGAAACATGCAGCAGTCAGATGGACAGCATCATGCCTTTGGATTCTTGCTTTGCTTTGCTTCTTCTGTGGAATAGCTATGCATCTATCTTGCCTTGCTTCTGAATCGAATCCAATCATCTGCCTGATGACATGCCTATACTTTTTAAGTTTGCTTGCCTGGTTTTGAGATTCTGCTGTTATTATAATAGTCTAGTAGCGTAGCCAGTACAGTAGGGAGGAGCTATTATACCGTGGCCGTCAATGAGAGTAGGATGGAATTGGCTGCCACCAAGAGAAAACCAGACAAAGGTACCGTACAGCTGTGTCGCTCGGTACTAGGATACCGGTATGCATCCACAAACCACAAACAGAGTAGTGGTACAGCAACGATATGCATCTAGGCAGCAGCCTACCTACCAGTACTGTTCTAGCAAGCTACTCGTATCCTCGCAAGGGTGGTGACATATTATTGTTACCGTCGGTGGATCTGGCTATAATACATGTTATACACTGTACCGGTAGCACTCGGACCATTTGGATGGTGCCATCCCAGTTTGGACACTCTTGGATCAACGATTTTATTAGCGGCACTCCTCGGTGGTCACATTTAGTTGATATTATATCTTATAATCAGGGTCTCTGTAGTCTTATTAGTTTGTTGTACTTTGAATAGTATCTAACTGTGACATTGTTCTGCCAATCAGAGAATAGTTGCGATTTATTTGGTGACCGCAGTTTGGTGAAATTATATTTTGCGTAGAGTTTGTACTGTCGCTACGAGAGATACACCTCAACCCTTCGGGAGACGAAAAAATGGGAGTGAGTGAGTGAGTGAGTGCCACATGTCATGTGGTTAGTTTAGTCTAGTAGTCAGTTAGTGACCGCAATTGCGCATTTCGACCATGACGACGATGACGAGCAAGAAGAAACGAAGCACTACTATGAGTCCAGGTACTAGCAAGAGTAATACTAGCAATCGTAGTAAAGACAACAACAACAACAATAGCAATACGTGGAAGATGAACGTCCTACAGCAACTACAAGACGCCATTCCCAAACTAAAACGCACCATGGGCCGCAAGAGTGCGCGTCAAGCACTCTGGACGTGGTTTGAAAGTCAACGCCAGGACCTCCTGGAAGGTCTCCGTACATCTCTACCAGAAGAGTACGAAGAAAAGGTTCACAACTTGAAACAACTACTATCACTGCCATTGGAGATTAGTGATTTGGAGAGTTGTTTGAATCTGGGAGTCGCGGGAGCGTTGCAAGAACAATGCATCAAGCGAGCATCCGCCAGTGCCGCAAAGGCAGCGGGAGTCGACATGCGGGACATTGATGCCGATGCCGAATTCTTGGCCAAGTTGTTAGTTGGTGGGCGTAGTAGTGATAGTGATGATAGTAGTAGTGATGAGGCACAACAAAAGGCACAAGAACTGCTGGATCACTTTGCGGGTGTGACGAGCAGTAGCAGTGCTGTTGCGTTGACACCAGATGCGACAACAACGACGGGTCTTTCCTCTACAACAACGACAACAACCAGAGCCTTTCAATTGGGCAGAACGGCTCAGCTGACCTCCTTGGTCCTCATGGTGGCGCAGATTTTGATTGGGGCTCAACTGCTGCGTCGATACCGAAAACGAAAGACACTGGCGGCAGGACCAACCTCTGCTAGTACTACTACTAGCGCCTTTTACACCACGCCCACCCCAGAAGAGACGTTTCGAAAAGACCGCTCCGATCGAACCAGTGTCTCTGACTCTGGCTTGTCGTCCACGGAAGGACGCCATCGTCCCGTACGACGTCGATCCATGTCGGCCAGCAATGTCTTCCACGAGTCTCTACCAGCGCTAGACACGGAGGGGATCCCACCGAGTCAGAGTCCTCCACCGCCACCGTCCTCTGTAGCACGAGCCAGTACGAGTAGTAGCAGCAACAGTGGACAACAACAACAACAACAACAACAACTCCCATCGCTCAAGAAACATTTGAAACAAACGACTCAACATGGGCCAACCCAAAAACAACAACAGCAACAACAACAACGATCCGGTCAACAATCCGAAAACGACGACGATCGAACCGCCGAAACGGATAGCCTCAGTCTCAGTGAAGGCCTTCCCAAAAATCTACTCGAAGATCAAAACTCCAGTAGTAGTCACAGTCGATCTCCGCCGCATCAAGAACCCGCCGATGACACTACAGCGACCACACCGACTCCCACGACACACAATGGCGTGCACCATGCATTGACTGGTACGAGCACCTGCAGTAGTACCAATAGTAGTAGTCAAGAAGTACTCGCCTTGTTGAGTTTTGAAGGAGGCACCCGCGATCAATTGGATGCCGGTAGCAATCGCACTCTGACCACCCACAATCATGCTACTAATGTCATCACACGCCATCTCAATTTGGAATTGCCGGGATTTCTACAAGACAAATTTTCACTACGAATGAGCAAACTCAAGAATGAACTCTTTACGGTCCAACGCGAACAAAAGTCCAAACTCAAAGACTCGACGCATCACGTACAATTGCGCTATCAGGAAACCAACAAACAATACTCCGATCTTACCAAGCGACTCGAAACTCTCACACGGTCCATTCAACCCAAACACAACAATCATGACACTGACAACAACAACAATGCATTGGTTCTTCCAACAAACGGCAACCGCTCTACGACGACTTCTACTACACGACCCTTGCACGAACCGTATCAATCTACTACTACTACAAGCACAACAACAGCAGCAGCGATGAATGAACTACCGCCTCTCATGGTACGACCACCATCCCCCAAACGATGTCCGACACCGGCACAAATGGAAGCACACGCCAAAGTCAATGCCAACAATCAAGAAACGGCCAAATTACTACAGCAACTTACATCGCTCCAATCACAATTGGAATCGCAACAAGATCGACACGTACAAGAGTTGCAGCAAAAGGAAGCCCGACTGGCCGAATTGTCGACCCGGATACAGTTCTTATCGCACGAACTCGAACGACGCGTTCTGCATTCCAAACAATTGCAAGCGACACTCGATCAACAAGCGTTACAACAAGGACATGCATCTACTGTCAGTGCCGAGATTACCGATTTGAAACAACAGCAGACAACACTTGCGGCAGAACTCCAAGAGACCAAACACAAATTTGCACTCAAAGAACAAGAATGTCAAGACTTGTTGACACGACTTCGCACTGTACCACCACCGGCCGCCAGCAAATCCTCCCAAGAGAATGAAGAGGCCGCCCAAGAACACCGCCAACTCATGATTGAACTCGAAGCACAATTGGAACAACAAGACAAAATGAATCAACGAACGTTTCAAATGACACAAATGTTGGAGGTGAAACGCAATGAAATCATTCAACGGACGCAAACATTGGAAAGTATGTCGCGGGAGATTGAAGAACGACGGACGGCCGTCGAACAAATGGAAGCGGAAGCAGCGGCGGCAACGGCAGCTTTACAACAACAATCGGCAGCGGCGTCCGTGGCGTCATCGTCATCATCATCCGGTAGTACCAATGAAGAACTCGAAGAACAATTGCACGAATTGCAGAGTCAGTATGAAATGCAAGCGTTGGAATGTCAAAAACTCGAAGAATTGTTGAATAACAAATCCAAATTGTTGCAAGAAAAGGAAAAGGAATGTCACGAATTAACGTCGCGACTCGAAGAAATGACGGCCGAGTTGGCCGCCAAGGAAGCCAGGATTGAACAACTCGAACAAGACGTACAAGACAAGCAAGATTTGGCGGCGCAGAACGAAGCCATTACGACCGAACTACAAGTGCAACAAGAGTTGCAGGAAAAGATGAATCAAACCACGCTGCAAATGATCCAGTTGTTGGAAGAAAAGGAACAATCCAATGCCGATCTGACCAACAAGCTCGAAGCGCTCACGTCGGAATTGAATCATTCCAAAAAGAGCTTGTAGGTAGACAGCTAGACTTCATGCAGCCGCAGGACACGCAGTAGTGGTACGTTCGTGTGTTTGTGTCTGTTTGAAATGCCGAGGATCGCAACACTAACGATTGTTTTCCAACTCTCCGCCGCAGAGGAGTTCATCCAATGCACGGAGCTTCATTAAAAGCCATCCACAATTCGTTGCGAACTTGGCCAAGGAAAGCGGGCCTTGTTCCAATCTTCCATCGCGAATCCAATCTTCCATCGCGAATCCAATCGAATCTTCCATCGGGCCAAGTCGGCACTAGCTAGCGCTTGTTGGCGTGGCGAACTTAGCCAAGGAAAGCGGGCCTTGTTCCAATCTTCCATCGCAAATCGAATCTTCCATCGGGCCAAGTCGGCACCAGCGCTTGTTGGCGTAGCGAACTTAGCCAAGGAAAGCGGGCGTTGTTCCAATCTTCCATCGCAAATCGAATCTTCCATCGCGCCAATTCGGCACTAGCGCTTGTTGGCGTAGCGCAATTGTCTTCAGGTCGGCGGTCCTCAATTGGCGTTGACGACAGATTCTTTCATTTACATTATGTTGTTCCTGTCAACTACAAGTTGCTTCCACAGTTTTCCTATTTGGTAGTTGCAGAGGCTGGTCCAGAACGATGCGAGGTCGCGGATGTCTCCTTGTCAAATTCTTGAAATGGTGCAATCTTCAGCTCGTGGATGATCAACCACTACGTGTCGGAGCCAAGCTCGCTGGGGGTTGGCCAGGGAGGCCCACAATGTAATCACCTGCACGTGTGCGGACTCTTCGCAGCCAGACTTGGCGGTTACAGCTGACAACCATCTGGGAAATTGGCAGTGGCTACTTGAACGATCAACGACACGACCAACTCTCCAATCTACGGATTCGATTCAGGCTCGGATGAGATCGGGATGAACAGAGAGGCCTACAGTCGCTGCACTCGCTCTGCCCGTCGCTTTGGCTCTTCGTACGTCCCTTGGACTGATCCAACCCGCCCGATTGCAGCGAAGCAAAATGGGCAGCAAATCTTCGAGTCACGGTGTCTCTTTTTCTTCGGGAACTACGCACCAAACTTTTTTAATTTCTCTATGCAGCAGTTGTGCTCTGGTTGCTGGGTCGCGTCGAGGCTGGGCGTGCACAACTGCTGTCTCAATATGTCCTCAATTGTATATCAATTGTATCGCTTGGAAAAATCCGGGTTATGGGACGACCTGGCTTTTGTCAAGCCTTAGATACGCTATGTTTTATGTATAATTACCACACTCACATGTCTTCTGGGAACTGGTGCGATTCCATTCGATTCCGCTGTGTTTTGTATGCGAGCAAATGCCATTTGTGTGAAGCGACCGTTTCTGGTTTTCAAAGCTTGCAGTGCGCGGAGAAGATGGACACGACACATACATGATCAAGACAGGAAAAGCTTTACATGAATTTCAGGTCTCCGCAATTTGTGTCTCTGTTGCTCGAGCCAGCAAACGAACACACTGCACGTGGACCATTGTATCGCACGAACGAATGCCACCTTTCACTGAGCGAGCGTTATTAAAGTAATCGCTTCTAGCAGATGGCAAGTACCGTACGGTACAGGTACAGGTAGGCACGGAACGAAAGCATTCGAAGGGAAGCTCTTTTTGTTCAGAACTTGTTTTGGTTTGTCGCTACGATTAGTTTGTAGCTCCATAAAACTTGCTGGATACCAGCCAGGCTAGATAGAGAGAGATCTGGGTTCGAGGTCGACACGTCTGGCTAGAACGTCCGCACCGGATGGTACCAGCAGTACCGGTATGATACCTGTGCCTTTGCGGTACCGTACGAGCAGCCCGCGACTTGAATGATTCAATCAATGAAATACGAACACACAAAAGAGCCCAAGGAAGACCCAGATCAAGTTTCTCACTCGACGAAAGCAAGCGACGAAATGACTTGGATACTTACCTGCGCCGGTAAGAGGCAATCCCGGGGAGCGTACCCATGGACCAAGTTCTACGCTGCGCGGCTGCCGCACCACGACAGGTGGAGTGGACTCCAAGCCCCTGGTTAGTTGCTCTTTCCTAAACAATACATAGCTCATCACAAGTAGACTAAGGTATCTTGCTTTGGCCACTCCACGCTCTAACTCGATTTGTGCACTTTCGCTACTCGTACATTGATTCTCTCAGACCCTGAGTCAGTCATCACATCACGTTGGCTCTCCTTTGGCTGGTGTTGCAGGTACAGTAGCCAAGTTTTTGCCGTGGCCCCGTGGCTGGTTGTTGGCTCCATAGGGCTTCGCTGGAGCCTGTCAAGTCTCATGGCTGGCTAGTAAACACTGTATCCAGTTGGTTTCAACACCTCTTATGCCAGCGGCATAACCCACAACTTTTTTGGAACCCTGGCAGTGATGGCGTGCCTTGGCGCTGCAGAAGACCGGTCATCTACGGCAGCAAGAACACTAAAGTATTAGGTTCAGCTGTTACAGCGTACGTTTCTACCAGTGAGAGTCAGGCATCTAGACGAGAAGAAAATCAAGGTACATGTAGAAGTCTGCTTAATAAAAAAAGACTTGCTAAAGCTGCTGTCTCAGCCAACAGCAAGCCACAGGTCAGGAGTCAGGAGGCGATGATGGAACCGGTACGACTGTAGGACCCTTTACTCCATGATGTATGCAGTCCTTTGATCTGTGGCTGAGACATGACGTTCAGCTGTTGGGTTGATGAGGATCTTGTGTCCTTGAAAGAAATTGATTTTCAATGTGCGGGCCATAGACGTACACAACATCCTTTTACACACCTGGCTAGATAGATCGTTTAGGTGGCTGACTGCGAACACTAGTCTACATGTACTCCCAGTAATCTAGTAGAGTATCCACTCTTGCATTTTGGTGACTCGGTAGCTTTAGATGTAGTCAGATTCTCCCGTACCGTCGGTAGCCTATCCTCGAGCTTGATGAGCTACTCTAGTATTGCAATTCCCTTCTCAGTAGTTAGTTGAACTGTAGTTGCCAAAATTGCCCATTGGAACATGAAGAGTGTTGGCTGAAAAGCCGCTTGCTTTCTTCAAGCCTTCCTGTTTTCCCTCTAAAACCGTTTCCCCCTCGTCTTGCCTTGGATTCTTACTTTCCATGCGTTCTACTGCCTCACACTGCTTTGAACAAAGTCGGAACATTCAAAAAACGGAAGTAATTTACCTCATCCCATGCACGTCGAGCTGGGTCGCATCATTCGATACAGAAGGATTTGCATGGCCGTGGAGGTGCAGCTAAATAATGGGCTGCGGTCATGATTCGCTGTTTTTTCCGTCATCTGCTGTAGCTTGCTACCGGTAGGAAGCTACTAGGTAGAGAGCCAGCAACAAGAGAGATTTGAACGGAAAGGCGACAAATATTGTGAAGAAGGCAGGTGCATGTATGTTTGAATCAATCAATACTCTAACTAACTATTAGCCAGCATTGAACGACCTTGCTCATGCTGCATGCGGTCTCAAGCAAAAGCACTGAAGGCGCAACCCATCACTCATTTGGCAGCCAATCTGATGGGCTGGCCAACCAACTCCGGTACCGGTAACTGAGGTTGGGGTAACAATGTGTGTTGACAATAGATAAAAAAGAAGTTTTGAGGTTTGAGTTTGGCAATTCAGGATTGGCTTCTTAAATCTATGGTTTCCTTCACATTAAATCCCCAATGGCCACGTCAGTCCCAACTTCAACGAAATGTTGAAGGTGAACGTGGCTGTACGGCAATTTGGGGCTGTGGCGGCACAGCTTGCGGCAACTCACCACAGTGGTCATTACCAGTCTGATGACATGGCGCGATGCTGAATCTGGAGTGATCTGGTTCGTCAACCACCGTGGCTGTTGCATCATCCCTCAAACCACGCCGTTCCTTACAACCAAAGACCTTGCTGGGTAAATTGGGTTCATAAAACCAACCTCCAGGAACCCACACTCCTCTCATAATCAAAGCAACACTCGATCACTCCATCCATGCCCACCACCAGCATGCCCGTATATCTGAATCAAGTTGGAAGCAGCAGCCCCGGTTCCACACAAGGTACAATGCCCGTCAAGGCATCCACAGCGGCACTCATGATGATGATGGATCAAAGCTTGGCGTCCGGTGGTATCGCGGAGGATCCCATGGATTCCTCTGATTTCATGTTTTGCGACGACGAAGACCTCTCCAGTAGTGACAGTGATGACGATGACGATGACGACAGCGAAGAGGATTCGGAAGAAGACAGCGATGAAGACTCGAGTGATGACGACGATGACAGCGACGTCTCGCTGCAACACGAAGACGAGAACGCCATGGCGGTGGATGTCCAAGCGAGTATGAACCAGATGCGCACTGGATTGCAGCGTGTGCGTTCGGCCAGTTCGCTCAAGAGCATGTTGGGAACCAGCAGCATGGGCGATTCTCGCAAGTCGAACCGGAGACGTCGTGACCGAAACGGCGGTGGAGAAATGCCCACCATGATTCTTGCCGGCGGCGGTGGTCCACTCCGTCGCGGTGTGCAAGGTTCCTCGTCCATGGCCAATCTGTTGCAGATGAAAATGGCCGTGGAAAAAGCGCAAGAGGCAGAACGCAAAAAGATCAAGCACAGCATCAGTTTCAACGGCAACATGGTGACATCCATCATGCAAGCTCCTCAAGAAGAGAAGTACGACGAATCCATTCCCAAACCCGACGATTACCTCGCCACTCTCATTGGTGGAACACCCGAACGTTTTAGTTACGACAGTCTCGAAGGATTCTTTTTGCCCGTCAAGCCCGAATACGTCAGTGCGTGGACGAACGAACTCACTCGCGCGATTCGCAACCACGATCTCGACGCGCTCAAGGAAATGCATCAACAAGGACATCGCATGCAAGCATGCAATCAATTTGGAGAAACCGTCGTGCACTTGGCAGTGCGTCGTGGCACTCCGGAAATGCTCCGCTTTTTGCTCACCGAAGCGGGTGTCTCGATGCGGGTCTGTTGCGATTACGGTCGTACGCCCCTCCACGATGCCGCCTGGTCGTTGGCGGCCAGTACGGGTACGCTGGAAAAGATGGAGTTGCTCCTTGGCGAATCGCCCATGCAGCTTTACATTCTCGACAAGAGAGGATTCACGCCTTTGAGTTATGTGCCCCGCAATCGTTGGAAGGAGTGCAACGAATTCCTCGATCGTCAGTATGCCAAAGGACGTCTCTTTCGCATCGGTAGCAAGTAAATGAAGGAAGTGCATGATGAGAGCACACACAAGAAGAGACCAAAAGGTCAACCAACACCCAACTGTACATACATTTGAAAATAAAAGAAGCAGCAGCAACATGGTAGCTCGCCTTTTGAAAAGGCAGTGCCAAATGCCAAGAAGATAGAAGCAATGAGGACTCATAAACAATTAGGAACTAATCTGGTCAACAAAACGAAACGATAAAACTAAATTAAAGTTAGCAAGAAAGACGCCCCATAGACTAGCTAGGTAGCTGCAGGCGCTATGAAAGGAAGTCTATCCCAACGACGGAGCGATCTACACTCTAACTAGCTGGCCATCATAGCCAGCTTTGCAAGGTAGTCCGCTTCAACGAAGACATCAATCTGTCCTGGGGAAGACGTCTCAATGGCCCTTGCTGCCACCTGCCAACGAGGCAATTTCCAACACCAGTTTGGTGAGCACTGCGGGTTGCCACCGCGTCATTTGCGAGGGCAGCTCGATCGATGTCCAAAACAGCAAAACTTAATTCAACCCTACAGTACCGTACCGGTACGGTACCACTCAAAGCAACTGGCTGACGAAAACTTCCCCCCTTTTAATAAAAAGGACACCGGAGGTGTAATAGATATACCGGCGAGCTGAATTAAAAGATGGGCCGACATAGTAATATTGTTGAAGTCAATCCCCACTGAGATTCTTGGATTGTCGAACCTGAAGAAGTTGAGTTTCTTAGATTGCCCTGGATTGGATATAACATCTTTCCTCACTGAGGTAGTTGGAAACCCGCACAATTTGGAGATGCTAAGTCTAGGCAACCAGAAAGCGGGGGGGGGTTCACATCCATTCCATGTAAGTGCCATCAGATATGTTCTTTGTCTTCGCCTTCTGGTTGCTGAATATGTTTTGGAAATTTTTCTGTGAACAGCTGAAATTGGCAAGCTGACCAACCTGGCAACCCTGATTTTGAGCGACTTCCAACTTAACAGCCCTTTGCCAAGTGAGATGGGATTGTTGACAAACTTAGTTATCATGAATGAACCTGGTGTGGTGATGGTGCCTCTACGCAATAAGGGAGTTGTGTCTTTTTTTGTTTTTTTGTGCAGAACTACTTGTACTTGCAAAGGAACTCCATTACTGGCACTTTGCCAGAAGAGTTATCAAAGATGTCCCGTGAGTTGTCTTCTCATACCAGATTTGCAAATTCACCTCATGCTCATGCTTGTCCATCTGTCTGCTCTCCCTCAAGAGCTAAATGTACTGCTCATTCATTCCAACCAATTAGAAGGCAGACCACTAGAACAAGATGTGCTCCCCCAACTCAGCCAGCTACAGAAGTTCCGTATCAATGACAACCTTTTCTCAGGCTCACTTGCAACAGAAGTTGGTTTGTTGTCTAGTCTTGAGGAGGTTGAACTGCAAAATACCAACTTATCTGGAACCCTTCCAACGGAACTACTTTTGTTGGACAACTTGACCAGCCTGGTAGTCATGAACACATCCTTGACAGGCAGTATCCCTGATGGATTGTGTGCCGCCATACTCTCACCACATGAAATGAAAAGTTTTGGTGGGAAACTCTATGGTTCCAACAACCAACCTGGCAGTCTGCTACGGAACTAATCTTTGTGGCTGCTCTTGTGATCCTTGCCCCAAGTAACTATTGTAACTGGGCTGAGATATCCTTTCCTACTATTAGTGGACTACTGTGCCTACGGGATTTCTGGTTAGTAGACCGCTGCAGCCAATGGTTTACTCGTCTGCCGATGCCATTCAAGAAGCACAGTTCAAAGAACAAGAATGGCAAATCTGCTCCGACACAAAATTTTCCCACTAAGCGACGGGGAATCTTCGATCTGGAACACTCAATCTGACAAGATTCGCGCTCGATCTTTGCTCTCGGCAATGAGAATCCCGCAACCCATCCCCCGCCCGTTTTAGAATTTCTCCATTGTGATACCTTGCTGAGAACTCTTGGCAAATCCAGCTGTACCCACGATGATGTTAGAAACCTCCTCAATTGCATCCCCAATCGACTGCGAGCACGTGCAAATGTGCTGCGCACCACGAGTGCTGGTTATCCGAGTTTGGTTTCCTCTATCACCAGAGCATCCGTCGTTGCATGCCAACCCAATGACCATGGTTTGAATGCTTCCTTTCTTGACTTTTCCGGACGAGTGCTGGGTCATAGCTCTGTCGATGTCTGCTTTCGAAACGTTGTCATCAGTCACGAGCACTATGAAGGTCTCGCTGTCGTGGAAATCGGCGCATTCCGCAATAAGCTGTTGAGCTGAAAGGAGCACTTCGGTCGCGCTTGCACCGCTAGACTGACAACAGCTTTCGTCAAACAACTCCTGCTGGACAGCGCCACGTGCCCCCTTGTGCTTCAAAACATCTGCGAAGAACGCACCACCAACCAGACCAACGACGTCGTCCTTACCGCTGTGCTGGTCGTAGAGTGACAAACAGCGCTCCTTCAGTTCTGAAGAAGTCTCTTCGGCCATATCACTGTTCCCAATCGCGAAGCAGAACACCAACCCCTTGCCAGTGTCCAATGAGGAGTCTTTGCACATCCTCAACATCTCTCTGATGGAGGCCTTTGTCTTTGCAACTGTACTGGTCGACCACATTGGAGCCTTCGAACTTTCCATGTTCATGAACCGAAAGAATGCGTCGGCTGCAGCAACAAAGGCGGAATCAAGCAAATATTCATCTTCGATGATCATCCGCATTGCAAGTCGAGCGGCCTCCTCGACATTTCCAGACGCCAGTTCCAACGAGATCAGGGCGCTCTCAAGCTGCTGCAAACGACCGACTTGGCCAAGTTCACGAAACAGCGGAACGTCCTCTCCCCATGCAGCAAAAAGCAGCCGGTCCCCTTCCTCGACAAGTTCTCTGACATTCCAAACTTCCTTCACTCTGACATCGTCATTCACAATGGAAAGCCCTCGTAGACGGCGAATGATGCGGTCAAAATACAAGTCAGAATTACTCATCAGAAGCTTGTGGTGTAACCAGTATTCGCGAACATCGATATCCAACTCCTTCGTTCTCGCCAAATCTTCGTAGCCTTGGTGGTTTTCTTGACAATCCGATGCACGCGGCTCCCCTGATGTTCTCAAATGAAACATGGCTCTATTAAAGTGACGGTCTGCTAGCTGTGATGCATAGCCGCATCTGTCATCCAACAGAGGCGCATTGTTGAGGTCCATTGTTGCAATGGCGATAGATTCCTCGTAGTGGTGCGAAGCAGCCTCGGGGCAGCAAACTTTCCCGAGGTATACACGATCCTTAGGCTCGCTTGATTTCCTCGTTTGCATCTTCTCCAGAATCGTTGCAAAAAGGATGTTCGCAATGTTGTTGCTCGCCACGCCAATCGCCTTGCGGTCGTTGATCTTGTGAAAGAGCGTCAGTGCACCCCTCACAAAATGGTAGGCCCACTCCAGATTTCCGCTGAAGAAAGCAGTATTTGAAACGCGAACAATTTTGAAGAGCTTCGCAAAGGCGATGTACACCTTATTGCTTTCCCTGCTGCCACCTTCCAGTGGAGGTAGGTCATCGTCGATTCTCCCCGCATTGATATTCTTGACAACTTGGAGAAGAATCAAGGTGGGTGTGGTTACCTCAATTGATATCAGACCAGTGAAGATGGTGCAAGCAATCAACGAAACAATAACCAGGACAAGGAAAACAACCTCAACATTCCGAATCTTCTTGTTTACCTCCTCTTCTGCATGCTGGTATGGGGCTCGAAGCATTTCATCGCTTTGAGCTAAGCCGATCGAGTAGACGACGTCATAAGAGAAGTTGACACCTCTGCTGAAATCGTTTGGTTGAACAGGGGTTAGCGTCCGCACATGGACGGGGGCATAAAACATGTGGATCAACTCCTCCTTTCCTTCGTCGGTCATTCGAAAGAATTCAGCTTCGCCCGATGCACCACCTTTCATTTGGAGTGTAATGTTCTTGAAATCATGGTAGTTCTTGGAAGTTTTTCCGTCCCCAGGCAGAACTAAATCTGCAATCCACTCGGGGGGGCTTCCAATTTCAAAGTTTGGACCCGCGACTGTGTCCCCCTGCGAATCAGCATCCAATAAAGGCGACACAATGAAGCTGAAGTACTCGTCTGTTTCTTGGGCTACATCTGCCAAAATGTCCTGTATCCGAAAGTCCAGCGCAACTTGTCCCAAGTAAGTGTTGTCTCTCGTGTCGATCAATGGCGACGTCGCTGTAGTTTCAGCCTGGTGGAAGAAGTCGAGTTTGTACGGAGCCGTGATAAACAAGCCGTGTCCTTCTGTTGCACGCCTCTTGGCTGTGTCGTACCACCCTCTGCACCTAGGATCGAATCCGTAGCTGTTCAGCGGGCAAAGATCCGGGCGCACTTGGGCTGCCTCATTGTCTTTTCCCGAAACCCAGTGGGATAATTGGGCATCATAGTCGCACCCCCTGTATCCAACCATCATTCCATCCATTTCAAATGCAATTGCTCCCGCGACAAAGTATTTCTTGCCCTTTCCGCCATTCCTGAAGTTGTATACAGGGAAGAACGTAGTGGATAAGGCGGATGCAACTCGCAAGCGATCGTACGTTGTAGTGTAACCCGACGCATTCGACCCTTTGGAAGCCCCCGGCAGCATCGAGGTGTCGTTCCACCAAGAGGTTGTCGACGGACTGTGGCCGACCGTGGGAAAGCTGGCGCTATTGTTGCGTTTGCCGGTGACTGGATCGACATCGGTCTTTTTTCCTTCGTAAAACAGCTTTTGAAATTTCCGCGACTCGAACTCATCATAGTCTTGACACGGCAGCTCGAAAAGATCATTCCAATCGCAGTCGCATTGCGTTCTGCTTGGATCAATGTAGGCTGGGCACTCGACGCCATCCAGACTTGCCGAGTAAGTTTTGCATTCTTCAACGTTTTCGGTGACCTCTGTAAAACTGCTCGACCGTACAATTCCATCTAGCAAGAGCCACCCTGCCATTCGCGTCAGCAGAAAGAGGTCTCGCACCGGCCCTTGCAACACTGATTCCGCGAGGGATGCTCTGTTGATTGCTGCAACCTCAATGGTATCCTTTGCGAGCTCAAAGGAAACATCCTCCGATAGTGTCACCCAGCTTGGTAAGACATTGAGCATCGAATGAGAAACCAAAGCTGCGATGCAGACGGCGGTCAGGACTTGTGGGACGACCACCAAGAAAAGAATCCAGCGGAACAGTGATGATCTTGTCGCTGCCACTGCTTGACCGCGATTGGCACCGTCTGGGTCTTTTGCATCCCCCTTGCGATGGTACGATGACGCCCGGATGTTTGGTCCGAGGTTTATTCTAGGGGGCGCCATGACTGGAACGTACGGTGCCATCAACTCGTCTTCGTCATCATCTGATGAATCGTCGTCGTCGTGGTCATAGTCGGCGGCGTGACCGAGTGGTTTTTCTTGCTCTTGTGTCGTAAGGCAGTTGTCGTATTCAATCTCATCATCGTCATCCGTGAAAACAGAATGACCTCCGTTCGATGACCTGCTGGCACTTCTCATGATGGGGGCGTCCGGGTGTCTCTCCTCCTTAGCCTTCTCCTCGACCGTCCCGATCGACTGTTTCCTGGCTTGTTTGGTATGACACGACAGCGCGTGAACATCACTGCGTTTCATGTTGTTGTTTTGGTTTCTGTTGTTCTGCAGGGTGGAACGACGATGTTGATGGTAGAGATAGTGGAAATCAGTCTGCCATTCTAGAATGTTGGGTATTTCCTGGACATGAGACTTGGCTACACTGGAAGCACCCTTGCCACTGAATCCTTGGATCATTTTGGAAAACTCTGCCACAAGTTCACTAATTTCCGTTTTGGGGACACAATGCTTGAGAGCGGAACCGTGTTCTCCCGCGTAAGTGTTCTTCTCGTCGTCCTCCAGAATACTGGTGTTTTCATTCAGACTATTGTCTTCTTCCTTGTCATGATTGACAATCTTCCAGGCAACGGTTTCAATCCATGCCAGTGGTCGCGTCAACATTCGTGTAATGACCCAAATCACAATCAAAAGTACCAAAGCACCCAACACGCCAGTAATAACAGTGGCTCGTATCAAGTCCCCAACTTCGTCATCAATGGCTTGATCCATGTCATCAAAGACTTGGAATATTTCTCCTTGTGTACAAAAGACCAACCAAAAGTCCGGTTTGGCGGGTCCGGTCCCCGTCGTGGAGGATGCCGACGAGAGCACAATGGGATACGCCGTGACAAAGCTACCACCATTTTCTTGTTCAATAATAATGGCTTGATAGTCATCCCAATCGGGAAATGTCCCATCGGATGTTTCGGTAAAGTTTTGACTGGTCAATCGCATCCACTCGTCTTTATTGAGCCAAGACGAATCGTAAATCGCCAACGTTTCCGTAGTGTTTCCCGACACCCATTCCCCTCCACTAACAATGGTTCCATCATCGAGCACCAGTGCTCCCTTGGTATAATTGTCAATTCGTTTGAGATCTTGATTGACCGTGTACAAACTCAAATCGACACTGGTACACGCGACGAATCGTCCCGTCTTGCGATCATAGAGCGCCTTGCCCAATCCAAAGAGCCACACACCGGGAGGTGCCCGGGGTGGATGGTACGGTCCAAAAAAGTGATATTCATTCGGTTTTAGTACTTGTTTGCGACACCAATCCCGTTCGACGGGATTGTATTCTCGTCCATGGACAAATGTCCCTTGTGGATGACACTTGGCAATTTCTTCCGGCGTTCCAATTGGTTCATGTGGCCGCAATGGATTCGGTTGTGCCATCCAATCGCATCCGACCGACTCGTAGCCGCTCGACGGCGCTCGTTGGCGACCGGGAAATGACACGGCCGCGCCGGATCCTCGATTGTGAAAAAAGACGCCAATGAGAATCGCCGACGATTGGGTTTCCCACAGTGCCTTGAGGGCGGGAACCAAATCGGCCGATGCTTGCGCCAACCAGAGGGTTGTATTGGACGGTGACACGACACCTCCCGTGAAAAAGTCATTGTTGGCATCGGTACAATTGGGATAGTAGACGCGACTGTCTTCCGTAGCGTTGGGATCACAGATTCCTTGAAAGTGAAAGTTGGCATGGGATGTACTGACGCCAGTGCCATACGCTGCCGCTCGTTCTTGGGTATTCTCGACGACGTTTTGTTCGTGGAGGTTCATTTCGACATTGAAATCCAGTTGCATCAAACTGTCGTTGTTGTTGTTGTTGTTGGCTGTCGGCAACGGAATGTCGAGTGGATAGACGGCCGTTTGGGAATCCATATCGTAAAAGGGAACTTGAGAATTGTTGTTGTAGTATTCGACATACGGGTATCCCACGATGCGATCGAGAACAAATTCTTCGAGAAGCCCGACCGTCCCCTGGTGATTGGCGAGACGCGCCGTCATGGCGGCTGTCCCGTACCGACTGGTCGCCTGAATACTGGCCAAGACTTGTTCTTTCATGTACAATCTCGAATCGGTCTTGACCAAATGGCCCGCCGAAATGGCCGACAAGACAGCGACCACTACGCACACTGTCACTGTCAACAACGCCGTGCAACCATAACTGATCATCAATTGTCGTCGCAACGAATACGTCGGCTTGATCATCAGACATGCCAAGCAATAACTGGGGCGTGGCATGGCTGCGTTTGATCACACACAAGACTAGTATACACACAAGGAATGGAAGAAAGAGGAATCGATGGCAGACCGATCGAACAGCCCGCTGAAGGATAGGTGTAGTAGTGGTCTACCGAACAAGTAACTGCTTGCCTGAGTCAAAGCTCTAGCTAGTAGTAGAGATTGGACGAAAACTACAATACAGTACAAGGACACAATGGACACTGCTGCTTCTTGCGGAGGGCTAAGCTAGCTAGCTAGTCTTTCATTCAGAGACAGGTGGGGTTGTGTTGTGTTGTGTAGTGTTGTGTTGTTGCTAGTGACTACCGTAGCTGGCTCTAGGTAGGTAGGGGTCGGTCGATGGTCGTAATGCACTTCCGTAATAAGTACCTGAACAAGTTAAGGGACATGCCGCTTGGGCCATTTTCCGCTTGGTCTTTTTGTCTTTTTGTCTCTTTCTTCTTGTTGGAAGGAGTGCACTTTTGCTACGGTATGAGTTGGCAAGGAAGTGTGTGTGCGAAACGTAAAATGGGAATGACATCATTCCGTTCACGCTGTTTTGATTGGCTCGTCGCTTTCCTAGTGACGTTCTCAGATTTAAAAGTAATCATTGCGTCTTCATCTTGAGATTTATAGTTTAAAAAGCCTTTGTTTACAGTTTGCGTAAGGTTTTACCGTTCAAGCCTCAACCCTACTGTAGCTTGAGCCACAAGATCCTGACCATTTTGCGCTGTCACTGACCACAACCTCTTGACCACAACACCACAACGACAAACCATCCACCATCATCACTATCACTAGCACTACCATCGACCATCATGACAACAACACCAGTATCCAACAGTATTCCACCGCAAATGAGAGCTCGAGCACTGAGTTTGTATCGACAGCTGCTGCGAGGAGCGGAAAAAATGCCGACACCCAATCGACGCAACTTTGTGGTTCAAAAGACAAGATCCGAATTTAGAGCCAACCAACACTTGACCGATTTCAAAAAGATTGAAGCCTGCTTCAAACTCGCCGATACCAACATTGATACCGTACTCGTGCAGGCCGAACATCTCACCCAATTGATGAAGGATCCACATTACAAGGTCGATATTTAATAATAATAATACAATATAAACATGATATAGCGAAGCACAGAAAGAGAATGGCAGCAATTTACACGTACGTACCGGTAGTCCACAAGATGCCATCAAGACATTGCCACAAATGATTCCCAAAAAGAGAGCAGCCAAGCCATGTGTCGGAGGTGTCATTTTAGACGTTTCGAAGATGGATGTAGATATGCAGATACATCTTGTCATTATTGCCAGGGGCAGAAATGTATGTAACAATAAATAGTGTGTGAACGAGATGGCTACATTGGCTGGCAAACAACTTACCTGATTGTGCCACATTTGTTTCCCCTAATCGAACATGGTGGATATAGCATCATGTACCGCCGTAGTCCCGTCGCATTATTATTTGGAAGATCTCTCCTCACTGCTGTCACAGTTCCCCACAGGCAAGGACAAAGTTTGGTTGGTGAAGCACCCTTGGCTGAGTCGATCATCAGACAGATACATGGACGAGAAACCTTTTTGAAAAGCTAGAATCGAATCGTAACACAGAGACAGATATGACAAACCCAACTTGGTAGCTACACTACTTGTATCATTCATTTGCCTCCTGCCCACAGCTCATTTCAATTCAATTCATTTCCGGACGAGGTCCCGTGAAAAAAGTTCAGTGCAAAAAGGCGTTTAGTGCAATTGATTTGGAAGATGAGGAGGATGACAATGCTCATTGATTTTTTGCTTGCCCCTGATGGTCTCTCTAGCTAGAGGTAGCTTTCTTCACTCGATTGGTTGCCATCTTCGCTGAAGATGTTCGTTCGTTCGTTCGTTTCTGTTCAAATATATAGCTTGCAACTAGCTAGATAGCTATTAGGCCCACCAGACAAATGGTTGCAAAAGAACCTTTTATCTAATGGTTTTACTGACTGCTCAGATAATATATGAAGGTTTGGGTTGGACAGTCAAGGCATTCGTGACGTATGGGAATCCATGGGCAAGTCTAGCTAGTAGAATCACGTCGTGCTTTCATCCTCTGAATCGTCAGAGTCACCATTGTCTTGTCCACACTTATCACCACTTTCTCCACACTTCTCAACATCGTCGGAGCTGGAGTCCGAGTCGTCGGAGTCGCTGCTACTGTCATCTCCACTACCTTCTGTACCCTCTGTACCTTCTGTACCCTCTGTACCCTCTGTACTCTCAGCTGGGGTTTCTTCCTCTGAGACTGCTTCCTCTGAGACTGCCTCCTCTGAGACTGCTTCCTCCGAGACTGCCTCATCCGAGACTGCTTCCTCTGGTTCTAAAAAGCATTGATCAAAGCAGTTCATATCTCCATCAGCACAGTTGCACTCGATGCAGTGGTCCATGCACGCATCTACATCCTCCTCAATGCAAATGTCTGCAATAATGTATGGTGTGAATGTATGTATGTGTTGTCAAGTAAACAAGAATGGAAATGGGTGAGACACAGAAGAAGAGATGAAACCTTGGAATGCATTGGATACTAACCAGCACAGGTAACGTCAGGGAACAAGTCAGGGTCTGTTTGCGTTGCATTGAGATTATCAAGAGGACTATCCGCATCCCCGTCATCAGGGGAGTCATCAGAGGAGTCATCAGAGGAGTCGTCGCTACTACTGTCATCTCCACTCCTGGTGTTTTCCTCGGCACCCTCGGCTGGGATTTCTTCCACTGGTGGCTCTGGAAAGCACTGATCAAAGCAGTTTAAATCTCCATCAGCACAGTTGCACTCATCGCAGTGGGCCATGCACACATCTACATCATCCACCATGGTGCAAATGTCTGCAATAATGTATGGTGTGAATGTATGTATGTATCATCAAGTAAACAAGAGAAGAAGTGTGTGAGACACCGAAGAAGAGACGAAAACATGGGGAAGCATTGGGAACTAACCAGCACAGGTAAAGTCAGGGAACAAGTCAGGGTCTGTTTGCGTTGCATTGAGAACATCAAGATCAAGAACACGCGAATGAATGTTTCCTGGAACAAGGAACCTTGATGTTTCTAGAAGTCTGCGCCTCTCTTCCTTATCCTCCACTAGCACTTCCTCCGCAATATCATCTTCACTATCCTTATCATCCCCATCATCCTCATCATCCTCGTCGTCCTCATCATCCTCGTCATCCTTATCATCTTCATCTGAGAATGAATCAGGGGCCAGGGTTCCTGCCGGGAGTTCCTCATCTGTGGCCAGAGTCACTGCCGGGAGTCCCTCACCAGTGGCCAGAGTTCCTGCAGAGAGTCCCTCATCACCCTCATCATCCTCATCGTCATCCTCATCGTCATCTGAGGAAAGAGCCCTGCCCTCCGTTTCTACGTGTTCTTCATCGTAGCATTCATCTAAGCAATCTTCATCATTCTCATCACAATCACAATCACAGAACGCTTCAATACCTGATGGAAAAGGGGGAAAATAGGTGAGAAATGTCTTCTTTCAATCCCAACAGTCCAGCAGGATTGAAACTTACATTCATAGTCTTCTTCTTTACAGATGCACTTGCTGTCGGAGCTTTCGGCCTCATCATCGAAGCAGGCTTCCAGGCAGTCTTCGTCGCCATCGTCACAGTCGCAGTCACATTTCGCTTCAATGCAACCGTAGTCGTCTTCTTTGCACTCATCGCACTTGTCGTCGTCACTTTCAAGCATACGGAAGACTTCGCCGCTTCCACGGAGAGCCTTGCTGGAGGCTGCCTTCGAAAGTTCGTTGTCTTTTTGGTCGGGGCATTTACAGATCATTTGGATAGGGAAACTGGAGGAGCTATCAGATCCAACAAGCCACGACATGAAGTAAAGCAGGTCAGTGTTGTCACCCGCAGACACAGAAAACAGTTGACGGCCATTGCTGACAGTTGCCTTGGCTACAACACTCAAGTCTTGATCTTCGCAGATGGGTCCTCCCATGACGAGCTCGTGCACGAAACGAATGGCAGATTCGCCTTCTTCAATGGCCTTTCGGTTGTACGGGAAGCGAGAGACATCAAAACTACCACTGGCGGCGCGGGGAACAGTGTTGATATCCGAACCGATCCAGGCCTGGGCTGACTCGAGGGACCATTCGGGGCGTACGTTGAACGCAATGTTCAAGGTCTCGATGGCACTTCCTGCCTCAACACAAACAGATCCAACAACCTGATGGTCCTTGGTCTGCAAGTCACGGCACTGGATTCCAGTTCCATCGGTCGATTTGACACAGGCGTCATCACCAACATGTCCAACGGAGGCCGCCGACGCTCCGGCAGCCAAAAAGACGAGGCTGGAAAGAAACTTCATCGTGCTGAGCTGGGAAAGTACAGGGTTGGGAGGTTTGGATCGAAGGAAGTGGTAAACAACTTGGCGGAGCAGTCAACTTCGCTTTGCTGTCCAGGTTTGTGTGAAAGATACACAGAGGTAGTAGTAGCGTGAAAACTAGAAGGATATGGGCATTGGAGCAAGCTCTTTCGGTGTTGGGCTTGGAGATTCGAAGCTTTTGTGGTAACTTTACTGGAGGTTCGTATAAATCTTTTGGCCATCTGGTGTGGGAGTCATTTCCTAAATAATATTTTGCGCTTATTGCTTTCACCATCTTGTGAGCAAAGATCCTACACAATCCGCGACTGCCACAGTGACTCAAAGAGTATGATCTTTTGCATCTGGTGAATGAAAAAAGATTTATGGACTATTGGCACTATCACGGGGAGAGATGAGACGTTCTGGCCAAAGTTTCCAGCCTTTCAGGGGCGGATGGGCAGTTCCTTGCTGTTGTTGGCGTGCAACATCTTGCAAACAATGAACGTATTCGATTGATTCAATCATTCGATTCTATCTCTTGGGTGAAGCGGGAAAGCACGCAGGCATCTAAGCTAAATCGTTGGATCAATGTCGTTCCATGAGGAGGGTCGGCTACGTTTGGATGAGTGCATTGGTTGTCGAACGAATCGAATTGTTCCGCAACAGACACGCGCCGATTACATCCAGGCAGCCAAGATGAAACCAACAATGCGGGCACGAACCAAAAACATCAAGGAGCGCGCAAAGGTGAACGATGGACGGGGCTCGGAAACAACGTGGCGAGGAAGACGAGAAACAGGATGCGTCTTGCTACGGTCCAGTACAGTCGTACTAACTAGAAACAAGACTCTTTGAGAATAGATGCTCCTTATGGCTTGATCGTACCGTATTGTCGTTGCATAGGTAACGTATGGATAGTCCCAATTTCACTGCTGGCCATGGTACTGATCAGAAGCTATACTGCCACTTGTGTATTCGTTCGTGCCACCGTGAGGTTCCAACTTTCCAGATATGACATGCAGCACAGAGATACCGGCACGGGAAAGCGCTCCATCAGCTGACTGGATGTTGGCATGATTGGCATGATTGGCATGAGGCCGTCAGTACTGTATGGTTGTGGATAGCTGCTCTCCTCTAGAAAAGGCGCGCCTTGCAAAACAAAGCCATTGTTACGCGCATCGAGCATACTCGGTTCCCGCTCTTGTCGGTGCGTCCGGAAGATTGGGACGACACCAGCCATTGGCAGGGTGATTCTCTCGGTCGTGATGATGATGATCATGTCCATCCTTGAGCGAACGTTTCTTTGGCGGAAGTGGTGGTGGCATGAGTGCGCTGTCTTCTTCTTCTTCTTCGAGCACGGGTGCTAGGGGCAGCCGGTTTATTCTCTTGGGTTGAGAGATTGGCAGCGGCAAGATAATGTCGGGAGATGGTGGCCGACGATATTGCAGTCGAACAAGAGGTTTCACGTCGGCGGTCAAGTTTTCTTGGTCAGGTACTACAGGAAGCGGCTTGGCCAATTCGGGCAACATAATGTCGGCCACGTCCTGTTCTTGAAAGACGAAAAAGTGGCGTGCTGTCGAACACTTGCCTCGTGGAGGAGGGGGAGGTGAAAAGAAATGTTCATCGGTACAGCGCTTCTTGTGCCATGTAAGGGGAGGAGTCTGGTAGACAAAGTCGTCGACTGGGTCTTCCTCACCAAAGCTGCGCTTGTTGCTGCTGCAGTCAATGGTCAGAACAGGAGAACGACAGAGTGTTGTTACCATGGTTGCGGATTTGCTTTTGTTGGCGATGTTATTTGGTTGGTTGCTTGCTTGGTTGTTGTGTGTATGGTAAAGTAGCGAGTGAACAAATTATGCGAGCGTTCATATTGGACTTTTTGAATGGACGGCCGAAAGCTGTATGATTGATACCTAGCTAGTCGTTAGCACCAATGCCAGTTATGGAAGGCTCGAGACTGGGTGCTCCGTAGGCGGAAGTAGTCTAACCGGTAAAGCTATGGTTGTTGAGCGAGGCATGTTGCCAATGTACTGGTTTTTGGATGGTTGGAAGGTCGTGTCATTGGTGAAACATCTGCAATTTGCGAACTTGAGGGCGAAAAAGAAGGAATTCTATGAGAATTGTGGAGGCAACGCGAACAATTCCCATCGGCCACCTCCCAACGGACTTCGGGATTCCTCTTATAATCTGTCCGGTGGTATCCTCGTAGGCCTGGTACATTTTCTACGTGACAGTTATTTTGCTGGATGAGACGTGCGTGATAAAGTAAGGGAATTCGCATTTGGCATCATGTGTTTCAACGGTTTCGAATGTTCTTCCCGGAATTAACGGAAAAGGAGTCGTGAATTGCATCTTACTGCTTATTTGATAGTAAAATTCGCAAGAATCAACGGTTTCTCAAGATGGTTTCTTTTCTGTGAAATATTTTTCATGATGGATGTCACAGGATGAGACGACACAGTAAAATAGTAGATAAATTTTTCGCACATCACGACAAATCACTATAAGAAGAGAACAGTTGCTGGAAAAAGAGATCTCAAGACGTAGCAGAATTTTCTTCGTGATTCAACGCACTAGTCTTGTTCCGGCAAATCTCTCCAAGGTTCCGGCAAAATGATCAGCGACCATGTGTGATGTCAAGGGTTAAATGTGACAACTTTGTGGGATTGAACCAACAAACACCGTATCCACCAGCGGCAATTTTGCTTTCCCAAATTCTGTATGATTAGTGGGGCTATTTGTTAGAGGAGATGATTTGGGAAATTGAATTTGTTGCTATTGTTATGGTGTTTGTCTAACGGAAGGTTAAGAGGGGTTGAACAGTCGGAACCTCTCCGTCCGACTGAACGCAAAACACGTCATCGGACCTCTTCAGAACCATTCAGTTTTTCCCATAAATTTCGAAACTCAAAAATCGAAAGCGAAAGCTATGCCCCATCCAGCCATTATTGCCCCAAAAAAGACATTGCCGAACCGGCAAACATCCACCATGATGATCAGGCCGTTCAGTATTGATGGGCTCCATTTTGATTGTCCGCCGGAACTAAATTCCCATTTGCATCCCGAATACAAATCACCGCTGTGGTTTGCTGCTGCTGTCCTGTGCGAATTGTTGCTGTTGGGCATCATTGCTTTTTGTTGCATCTGTGGGACAATGATCTGTGGCCCAACTTGATTCGCATATTGTTGCTGCAGAAAAGTCTGACTAAATCCCATTCCCATCATGGCCGGATTGAATCCCATCATGGGATATTGCATCATCATGGGCATCTGTGGTTGCATCATCGCATTGTTGTGGATTGCCATTGCCATCTGCTGTGTGGGACCGCCATCGCCATCTGTGGTGCATCTGTGGGACCGCCATCATCTGTCCACTAGCGAAACTCGCCTGACTCCCAGCAACACTTGCCGTACCACCACCAACACCCATTCCAGCAAAATTCGCTGATCCCACTCCGATCGCTGATCCAGCAACACTCGCCGACCCTCCACCAAACGCTGATCCAGCAACACTCGCCGACCCACCGCCAACATTTGAAACGGCTACAACCGATCCAGTGGTGTCTCGTCGAGCCAGCTCCGCCAAAAGCTCATCTCGTGACATCTTGCTATGGTCCTTGCTCCCTTCGGTCAACTGGGAGTCGCATCTTCCTCGTCTTCTTGAGTTGATACTACTTCTGGAATCTCCGTCGCCGCGTCTTGGAACTTCTTCTTCTTCTTCCACCGGTGGCAGTTTTGGTTTTGCGCTTTTTGGCAGCGGGTTTCTTGGCTCCCTCATCACTGTCGTCTTGAGCGCTGATCGAATCATCTGTCCCACGCAATGCCTGATGAGCTTTGAACAGACCGTCACTTGTCAAGCGAGCATAAGGAAGTTGACTCTTCTCGCACTTGTGTCGTGCCATCTTCAATCGAGTTTTGAGATCGACGCGAGCTGCATGGAGTTTTGTGATTCCGTACGCTCGCCAACCATGATTGGAAATGTCTTCCCAATTGGTCAAGCCACACATCTTCGCTAATTCCTTGGTGAACCCATTCAGCTTGTGGTAGCCAAGATTTTTCGTGGTGTCTCCGTGCTTGGCTGGACAAAACCAAACATCACGTTTTCGCCTTGGTGTGTGTACTCCTTTCGCTGTTTGGCGGTGGCAATCTTGGCAAGAACTTGACCGCGTCTGGATGACACTTTCCCTTGAAGAAACGGATGACCTTGACCGGACAGAGTACATCATGCGGATTCTCCATACACTCAATGCAGCGATCTTCTTTGTTCAATGCCGATGGATTCACGAGATTGAGTCGGTTGGTCTTATCTTCCGGGAGAACGAATGCTTCATACTCATTGCCAGCGAGCTCTCCAAGTCTTCGATCGTAGACACCTCCATATGTCTCTTCGTGCAAAAGATTCGCCATCTCCTTGCCTCCACGGAAAAGGAAGAAGCGACCAAGCACATAGAGCAAAACGTACAGGAGATGCTGCGGATTCGTCCAGGGTTGGAGTCTTCCGTCACGAATCGCCTCCCGAATCTTCGCATCCGCATCCCAGTCAATCGCTGATTTGTAATTCTTGACTCCGAACTTGGGATCACTCTTCCGAATCAGGTACCACTTGGTGATCATGAAGCCGTGGAACTGTCCCTTCTCATTGAAATCTTCTTTGTACTTATATTGGATGCCCCGCGAGCTTTGAAGAAGAAGACAAGACTTTGATGTATTGATCGAAGACAGTTGGTGCGAGTGGTTTGCCCTTGTTTGGTCCACTCAAGCAGAGCCATTTCATTCCGCACAACACGAGACAATGATTGAGAATTGTGTGCTTATCGATGTTCTTTTCTCCACTCAAGATGTTGAAGAAGGCGTAATCCATCTTCTTTCCATTCGCATAATTGGCCGGTTCTTGCTTCAGAAGATTCGCCAAGATGTCGCCTCCATTTTCCTTTATGGTTTTGAAGAACCGATTCACACACCGGGTAATTTTTGCAGCATGTTCCTTGGAGACTTTCCCTTTGTCTTTAGCTTCATCCAACAGCTTGAGGTCATCTTCAGTGAGTTCCATGGATTCATATTGATTTCCAGCTTCCAAGGCACCAGCAATGGCAGCGGCAGAGTTGAGTGTTGGAGTTGGCTGCTCCTCTTGTGGAGTTTCTTGTGTTGGCTCATCTTCCTCTTGCTGTTGGTGAGGTGGTGTCCTGATTTCCTCATTTTCCAAGGAGACTCTGGCGGGTCGGTTGTTGATTTGAGGAGTTCCTTAATTGCCATTTCCACCGAAGTCGATGTTACATTCAAGGGTGGATTGGAAGACGTTTGGATCTGTTGGAGGAGGATCGGCAAAGTCAAGCAGTGTCGCCGCAGCAGTTCCTTGGGTCAAAGATCGAGGC